>JABEXW010000030.1:0-77116 GCA_013266185.1 Fusarium sarcochroum | reverse complement strand
ACCCGGAGTGCTTGCGGCCTATTGTGCATTGGTCTCTTCTGGGTTTGTTCTCGCAGATGAGTAATTAGAAGGATAAACTTTTGTCTCGTGCAATCATGGACTCGAGAGCGAGAAATGCTCGAACACTTCATGCTGTAATTGCTCTCACCTTAACACACGATCAGGAATGACTGTGCCCTGCTAAACCAGCCAACTCTAGGTAGCTCCCCTATTACAAAGATTGGATAAGAAATTAGAAAGTTTATATAAACTATATGTATGATAATAGATATATTACCACAAATCTTACCTAAATTACCCCAAGTCTAGTCTAAATATTGCTAAAGTAGTGTTACTAGAAGAAATTACATACCTAGTGGTTTCCGTTGGATGCTTACTCGGGTTGCTCGGGCTCCCGAGGGTGGCCAATGACCGCGATATCCTTCCACTCGAGCTTGCGCTCGGCCTCAGCATCAATGGTTTGCGGCACGCGGCGTTTAACGCCATTGATATCCAGGGATACGACAGGCTTCCATGGGCGGTCGAGGTGAGTTAACTTATCTACAACGATAAGCGGGGGAATGAAGGCTTCTGCCTCATTAGTTAAAGTACATTTGGCAGTGAACTTCAAACTGGCTGTGAGACGCTAGACGTTTTTCTTTAAGAAGATAATGGTTTGAGCAGCTAGCTCACCGGCGTCATTATCATTGGTGGAGGGCGGGAATGCTGAAATTGCATTGAGGTAGGATATTGCAACGGTGGAAGTAAGGTCGGGTAGGTAGAGGGCCATATCCATGGTCAAAACAAGGCTGTGGTCGATTCCTGCGAGCTTGGCCATCGTCCCCAGAGAGATTTCAGTACCTGTCTTATCGCGAATGTTGGTGACCAGAGTGCCAAAGCTCTGGGCAGCATTCTCTGATAAGAAGACCATAACTTGGTCAGAAATGACCAAAGCAAATACTTGCTGGGTACCTTTGCCAAAGGTGACATTGTCCGAGACAATGTATGGAGTTGACGTCTCGGACAGCACGTTGTTGATACTCTGCGTGGAGGTTTGGGTGGTGTGCGGTCCACCTGGAAAATCGGTGAACTTTGTGGCTGTTGATTAAGAAATCTTCGCGTCCAAATAATTGGTTTCGGCGTAAATATCCGTCATAGGATAATATGCCGCTGGGTCATGAGGATCAGCAAATAGTCTTCGGTAAATTGAGTCCTTGCTTGGATGGTCAGAATGAGTGCACCCTCTCGCAATCGCGCTGCCCGTCACCTAAATACCGATCCAGACCTTATCTACCCTGGACCGTGGCCATAGGTGTATCCGCGAGGAATATAAAGTTTATATAAACTATATATATCTCATCTAAAATACCCTAAGTCTAGTCTAAATATTATCAAAGTAGTGACGAGGTTGACTTAGATGATAAAGGAAGGGTGCACACGTGACCCGGGATCTAGTAGATAAATTCCCCGAGCCTCGGCTCCGGGGTGGACTCCCCTCATGGCTCCACTTTAGCCGGGGAAGCTCTTTACCTAACAGGGGCATTCCCCAGAAACAAGTCCAGGGCCTCGGCATCATGATAAAGGGTAGTCTCAATAATATGAAGACTCACCACTTCCATTTGCTTAACCTACCTTAAACTCGCACAGCTCACAGTATCAAATTGACCATGGCAGACAAGGCTCAGGAACGTATCAATGCCATTGGTAAACAGCTCCTCCCGTCCATTAACAAGGTAGCTCCAGGGTCCAGCAAGCTACGCGTCGAGGGCAAAGTCGTCATCATAACAGGTAAAACCATGCCCTTTAACGATAAGGGACGCGTCTCATTTTCTTACAGGTACCAATTCACCGCTGGGAATCGGCCGTGCTACAGCGCATCAATACGCAGAGAGCGGAGCGCGAGCATTGTACCTCTGCGACTTTGACGATACCCATCTAGAGACTCACAAGCAAGAGATCAACGCGGCGTACCCTAAAGTAGAGGTTCACACGCGTTCCTTCGACGCTGCAGATGAGGCAAAGGTCAAGGATGTAATTGATGATGCCATCAAGCGCTACGGCCGTTTAGACGTATTCTTTGCCAATGCTGGCGTTGTCGGTCGAACTACCTTGTTCTCCGACTTCAGCCAAGATGAGTTCATGTCAATATTAAAGACGAACACGTCAAGGTATGCGAACCGCTCCACATCTACATCCTTAGTTCAGTATCATCTAAACAAAGTCTCCAGCGTCTTCCTGGCTGCCAAGCATGCGGCACCGGCTATGATGCAGACATCCGCCGAAAAGCCCCAAGCCAGCGGAAGTATCATCGGTACAGCCTCCGTTGCCGGTCTACGCTCTAACGCCGGCTCAACTCCGTACTCGGCCTCCAAGGCTGCCGTGGTATCGCTCGCTCAGACGATATCGTATCAACTCGCCGGGACTGGCGTTCGCATCAACGCCATCTGCCCAGGACTCATCGAGACGGGCATGACAGCACCCGTTTATGAGGCCGCGAGAGCTCGCGGTAGCGAGAAGAAGATTGGTCAGTTAAACCCTACTAAAAGAGGCGGCAGGGCCGATGAGATCGCCCGGGTTGCTCTCTTCTTGGGCAGTGATGAGAGCAGCTATGTCAATGGACAGGCATGGGCTGTTGATGGAGGATTGAGTGCAGGGCATCCCTTTGTGCCAGGAAAGCTGGGATAGATACCTTGTTCGGACGGATTACTGTAGTTCATCTCAATTGCACCATACAAGATGCAAGATCCAGGAGAATTCAGTGATACCCTCTTCCTTAATTTGCAGCCGAAGCTCGCCCACACATCCGAAGCCTACCTTGTTGGAGGCGACATATTTTCCTACCACAAGGAAGATATCAAGGTCAAGGCGGCTGAAAAAACAAGGAATGTTGATATGAGTGGCAATGCTGTCGTTCTCGCCGAAACTGTTCAAATGCTCCAGATCACTAGCCATGTCGATGAGACCCATGCACCAATATATCTCACAGGATCTACCAAGCCGTTGGCCCCAGCTAACAATTATGAGGATGACGGTGACCTTGCCGGCTTTTTTGCCAAGCGCCCTGCTATTCAGACTACAGGTTAGGAAGCTTTGCTTAGAGAAGCCGTATCGATATCTGGGCGAATGGGCGTAAGGACTGCGCTTGTTTGGTTTCTGGTCTACGGTAGTAAAAGACCCTAGTAAATGAGTCTTTTTGTTATCCCTATTATGGTAATGATCAGAGATAGAACGAACTGTATCGTCGCGTGGCATGGCGATAGATTAACAAGGTGGACTCCGGGTGCATGTGGGCGGACGTCGGGTGTAAATTAAGGAAGAGGCATCGACGCTCTTTAACCGTTGAACGCTTCTGTCAAGAATCCAGGCTTTCTGCAGGCACTGCCAAGTCAGATCTGGGAACTACATGAACGATAGCCGTTGGAGGAAGTCAATCCCGTAATGAATACCACCATTCATTTATGAGGTTATCCTTAGAGAGTCTAATCTCAATATACGTTATGTCCTTGGAGAGTTAAACCTTTCAGCTATTAGGTAATAGATATATGATTCTGATAAAATTCTTCACGGGTTCCTAAGAAAAGTGAGTTTCAATTCCAGCCTTGATCTCTTCCTACCAAGAAGGGCTATAAGATGCAAGATCCAGGGGAAATCAACTCTTCAAGGAACTTGCCGTCACACCATCGATTGCGAATACCCACATACGCGCTCTCCAGTTACTTTGCTATCCGTAGAATGGTGTGATGTGATGTACGTAGTATTTGTAGTATAGTTTGACTTAAACATGTTCGTCGAGGAAATTATGGGACCAGTCTCCGACTAGAGCCGTATTTCGAAACACCAACCAAAACCCAGTCCTGACTCAAGCAACCTGGTATCAACCCCTTGAACTCTGAAACGCGCAACGACTGAGAAAACCGTGAACAAGTCCATGCCCATGCCCATGCAACAGCAAGGAAACATTTGCCAAAAACGTGATCTGATAAACATTGGCCGCGTCACCCTCAATATATGCCAATGGCGCCATGGTTCTAGACGCCCACATATCCGATATAGCACCAGGGTGCCTCAACTCGAAACTTGAGCTTGCTTGCCTCGGACGTCGGCCTTTTCTGCAAACTCTACCCACTAGATCTTCCGCCAGGCACAGAGTTTCTAGTGGACCCTACGATTGATCGCCGGGGGTCCATCGGCGTCAATCAATTCCCTGCTCATGTTTGTCGGAGACTTTGCAACTTGAAACCATCAGCTTGCCATCAAGCTGGGATTCACTGGCTCTGGACTTAGCCTTGAGGAACAGGAGTTGACAGGCAGCCTTCATCTCATACTTAGTTCGGGGTCACAGATAGTATATAAGATGCCGTTTCGCTGATGTTTCTGGTCGTGTTCTGATTCTCTCCATCGCCATCTTCACTCGCTCTTTTCTTTCAACTCAAGACTTCCAGTTGCCGGCATCTGTGTCAGTCTCTTTTTACGATCTTTCCCTCCTTTTTCCCTTTAGTTTCACAAACTCAAGTTTCTTCTTTTATTAAAGATCACAATGTCTGTCCTTTCTCTCTTCACGTTGGCTTTGGCCTTCTCCTCCCCGGCTTTGGCCGCTCCTCGCCCTCAGTTCGGCAACGGAGACGTTCAGACGCCTGGAGCTGGTCTCGGAGGTGCTGTCCCAACTGCGGTTCCCACCGGCTTCCCTGGTGCAGGTGGTTCTGGAAGCATCCCATCTGGCATCCCATCTGGCATCCCCAGCTTTGGAGGCGACGATGATGACTCCGCCGGCGGAGATGCCCCCGCCCAGACTCCCGGAAGTGGTTTCGGTGGTTTCCCCGGAGCCGGTGACGACTCCACCGGCGGAGATGCACCTGCTCAGACCCCCAGCAGCGGCAGCGGCAGCGGTGGTTTCGGCGGCTTCCCCGGCCTTCGCCACTTCTTCGGCGGCGGCGGTAACTCTGGCTCCGACTCGCCCGCCCCGACTCAGAGCGGTGGTTTCGGCGGCTTCCCAGGAGGCAACGCTCCCACCCAAACTCCAGGCAGTGGCTCTGGTGGTTTCCCCGGAGGCAGTGGTGACTCAACCGGCGGAGACGCACCCATCCAGACACCCGGTTCTTCTCGGGGAGAGTCCGCTGGTTTCCCTAGCAGCGGCGGTGACTCTAGCGACAGCGAGTCTCCTGTTCAAACTCCCGGCGCAGGCAGCGGTTTCGGCAGCTTCCCCGGAGGCAACGACGGTGACTCTACTGGCGGAGACGCTCCCGCCCAGACCCCAGGCAGTGGCTTTGGAGGCTTCCCTGGCTTCGGAAACGGCGGAAACGGAGGAGACGATGCCACTGAGGCTCCCGTTCCTACACTTGTTCCTACTCCCGGCAGCGGTCTTGATGGACCTGGCACTGACAGCGGTGCTGTCCCTACCTTTGTCGCTGGACCCGGAAACGGTTTCGGTGGTGGCGACGCTGGCTCTACCCCTACCCCTGGCTCTGGTTCTCCTGTTCAGACCCCAGGTAGCGGAAGTGGCAGCGGAAGCGGCAGCGATGGTCCTGTTCCTACTTTCGTCGCCGGCCCAGGCCAGGGCTTCGGTGGTGACAGCAACCAGAGCTCGGGCTTCCAGACCAAGACTCGAGACTCTATGTAAGAGGTTTCAAGTTAGGATGTGTTAGGATTATGATGGATCTTCGATACGGAAGAAATGGAAAGGGGGACGGTTCATTGTTCCAATAATTTTGTGGCTGAAAAGCAGGTCTTGGGCCCTTCTTTATGTATCTACCTCCATGGCAGCGCCTGTCGTTGTCAATAGAGCTATTTTGGCGAGCATATCCTCCTTCCAGTGCATGTAATCTGTGCGTTTAGCTTCGCTGAGAAAGTCGTATTTGTCCTGGAACATGGTGTCTGCCTTTTTGACCTGCATTTTTGGCATGGTCTCTTCGTCAAGCATCTCAACATCCTCAAGTTGACTTCTCTGTGTGAGCTTAACAACGTCTGCGATGCCTTGATACCAGTCACCTGTGAGCCATGCCCGTTCATTGACTTTAGCAACAGCGTCATCGAAATCCTTGGACTTGAGGTTGGTCCAGCCTTCCCAAGCATTCTCCTCTGGCAGGTTCCTCACAACAACTTCTTGTCGTGCTCTAGTGAGTAGAGCGAGGATGTCTTTCCGTAGTGGAACGTATCCTTCCCGATCAATGCCTTCTCCAGAGGCCAGAGCCTTGACCCGCATAGTCACGAAAAAGTAGATTGCGGCAAACAAAGCTGTAACGTTTTGAAGAGCCCATTCGTCTTCCGTTCGGCGGCCTGCAGGTGTCACTATAGCCTCCATGCCAGCCAAAATCGTGGGAGCGAGCTTCTTGTGATCCGTTTCTTCGCATATGAATCGAGTCGCAGGCTGAATCCATGGATGAAGACTATTGCCAGCAACGAACGCTTCTTTCTTGGCCGTGGATTTTGTGGGTGTTCCAATTTCTCCTTTTGACGGCGTTCTGAACTGTGCGAGACTCTGGTCCTTGGTTGGTGTTCCCCTTGATGGCAACGGTCGTGATTCAGAAGCAGGTGAGCCACCAGCATCGCGAAACCTCGAACTCGGTGTTCTTGTTCGTCCCGCAGCAGCCCGACTCGGAGTTGAGGCACTGCTACGTAGAATGTTGTCAAGATGAGCGTAGAGCCGCTTGTAAATGCGAGGCGGGATTGGTGGTCGTGGTTCAATAGGTGGAAGATCAAGGGTAATTTTCAGACTACTATCGTTAGACTACATAGCTCTAATCAATCGAAATGATTACGTACCGGTCGCAAGCTATGTTTGCGCAAGCGTACGATCTGGCAATCTCTTCCTCTGCCTTAAGGGTGCTTGCCCGATGCCGGGACTGCGCAAGCAATGAACCCGCAAGCTCTACAAGGGATGGAGGTAAATCAGAGCCATATGTTGGCATCAGTGAGAGCAATGCCTGCTCAATTTGACGACTCATGATGATGGCTTTGAGTTTTTGTGGCGGTGAGGTTTGATGTAGCTCGTGAAATGGGGAATCAATACCCGGAAGTTGAGAACGCGGTCAAGAATGGAGACGCGTTGCGTAACGGTCGTTCCTGACGCCTGGTCACGAGATATGGGGCCCTCTAATTAACATCCCCCGCCAAATGACTCTGCCCGTCGATCCCTTGGTAAGACAGGGAATGGAGATGAGCTTGTAGGGATTGGAAGAAATTCATAAGATAAAGTCTAGTGGAAGATTGAGTTGATTGTGGTAAAAATGTTCCTGTTCGAGACCAATTTTGGAAGGTTTTAAGGTTGTATCTACATACCTCTACTTCTCAAAGAACGATCTAGCCCAGGATATTGAAGAATTCCACTGAGAACATGGTAAAGAATCCGAAAATTACGTACCCAGGTGGTTAAGCTTTCAGTGGTTCTTAGCGGCGGGCACCCCTGACAGCCTCGAATGGGCCAGATTCGTTGCTAGGTCTTCGTAGAACCTCACTCCTTTATTAAAAGTCGCCTCGCCCAACCGTCAATTGTCTTTTAATACCTGCATCGCGCAAGTCTAAACTTTTTGCTCCTCCTCCGTACTAGACGCGCCAGGTATCGAACACAATGCGCACCGGTGCCTTCTTCAGCGTCGCTTTTGCGACCACCCTCTTTGCTCATGGCGGTGCTCACTCCCAGAAGCCCGTAGTCGATCCCAATGCCGACTGGATGACCAAGCATATGGCGGGTATGTTGTTTTCTGGGTTTACACACAATGCGCTGGGACTATACTAATCCATACGACTACAGAGGAGCATCATGTGCAGGGCTGGGACGCTGAATCCTTCTTCACCCTCCACGACTACAACAGCGACGGCTGGTGGCAAGCCGCTGAGCTGATGCGGACGTACGGTCTCTTCGACGAGTCAAACAAGGGGATGGACGAGAAGCGAAAAGACGAGGTCCGAGATATTCTACTAGGCCTCCTCGATAAAGATGGCGATGCCTCAGTCAGTCGCAAGGAGTGGACAGACTTTATCGCCTCGGGCAAGACACTCCCTGACCTGAACACCGGCCCTGGGCACCACGGTGACGACGAGTACGAGTATGAAATCCATCACTGGGAGAAGTTTCACGACGACGACACCAAGCTCGAGGACCTGACGCATCCCGAAGATATTGAGCACTTTAAGAAGCATGACGAGATGGAGGATGCCCAGGACCGCCTCGAGGCCATGCAGAAGCTCTCCATCGTCGAGGCCAACATCCCCCAAAAGTTCCGACGACGAGCTTAAACTGTGTAGACGATAGACGACGATTCGAACTGTATTTTACCTAGAATACCATGACTGGGGCAGGGACTCGGAGTGGGATAGGGGCGTATGACATCATGATGGATGAACTGTATGTACTGAAATATTGTTGAGATATGCATGATAGCTAGATCTTGTAAACATGAACGTCAAAAACGCAGTGCCAGACGCCTGGCGCAAATGTCTTGACATGCTCGACATGCTCGACCTTTGCCGCTCGATCCGTACCTTGGCTCCAGTCGTCGAACCGGCGCTGGATCTCCTGACGCCTTGTTTCGGTGTCGTTGGCACCGACGTTTTCGTGGAGATGCAGCCATGTCTCACTGGATGGTGCCGAGATGTTCCACGTATTTCTCCAGGTTGGCTCGCTTGTGGGTAGAAACCCGCAGTTGATGTGTCGTACAGTCTGAGCGGTGTCGCGAGCTTGTAGTGATTCGATCCTTCGTAGGGCTTCCTCGTTGCTCTCCAGGAACACAATGATCTGCTCTCCTCCGCTGAGAATTTCCTCGTTTGGTAGGACCAGGTCATCGCCCTGGACAATCCGTACGCTCCATCGGTTCGCTTTGGCGCCGCGCCGTAGCCCTTCGACGCTCCATGGGTTGATCTCCCAGCAGAGGACTCTCATGCCAAGCCGAGCATAAGAAAACACAAAGTAACCAATGCCGGCGTAGAGGTCAACCGCCCATGAGTCGCCATCCCTCTTGTCTCCCATATCCAGCAGTCTTGCTTTCTCCTTGACGTTACCCCGGCTGAACATTGTCCATCTTGGTGCCCAAGTTTGGAAAATTCCATTCTGCTTTGTCGAAACCCATAGTGTCTTTTCAAAGTCTTCTTGAGAAGGCTGTTCTGCTGAGGCATCTGCAGAGCCAAAATCACCAAAGAGGGTGCGCAACCCACTTGGGCTTCTTCGCACGTTTTCGTCCGCCCCCTCCCCCTCTTTATGCAGCGGAATCCCTTCATTTACAGCAAGATGGGTTAATCTCTCTTTGGCTTGTGTTGAAATTTGTTCCAGGATCTTGGACCAGAGCTGCTTTTGTGCCTCTTGGCCAGCGTTTTGCAGAGCAGTAGTCCAGGGTAAGGATGTGAAGCTTCCTGTGGGCAATAGGGCCATGGGTTCATAGATCGTGAAGCGCTTCGGTGCGCTGTTTAGAATATCGTTTTTCCATGTTGAAGTTGTCTCTATATTGGAAAATGTGACTGATTCAATCCAGTCGCCAATGGCATTTTGGATTGGGGTTCTTCTGGGAGCTTTTTGTTTTGGCATGTTGGTGGTAGGGTGGAGTTTCAAACTTGATCCATCAAGGTTAGAAAGGATTAAGATCCTGCCTATCTATCAAGGCGAAATGCTCATCAAGGTTTCCAAACTGTGAACTTGGAAGCTTGAAATTATGATTGATTTCTTATCAAGAGAGTTGCATAACCATCAGAATTCACTAATGCAAAGCAGGGAACATTCATTTTGTGCTCAATTGATATAACGACTCTACCCAGAAACCATAATCATCCATTCCCATTCCCACAAAAGTCACCTCGAGACCATGGGTATTTTGACCCTATGCTATTCTACATGCAACACTATGCCATTAAGTCCGTTATGCGTATACTATGCTTAATCACAAGAAGTAATCACCAGGACCCCTCCTGTTTGCTGGAACGTGTCTCTGGTCGTCAGGAACAGCAGAGAAGATGCTAAACTTGGGGTTCAGATCCTTATCCACAGCCATGATAGACGCGACATTGCCGCAGCGGTAGCAGTAGTTGGGTGCTGACCATACGGTCACTACTGAGTTCTCGGGAAAGTGATACTGATGATCGTTAGCACAACCCTTGTCGTGTTAGGAGGAAACTACATACCTTGTAACCCTCGTTGACGAGCTGATGAGCTCGAGCAATCAACTTCAAACCGTTGACATGGTTAAACTCGGTTGCAACCTTGTCTCCGAACAACCATCCAGCACCACGAGGGCTGATGGCCCATGTTTCGACATCTTCTGGATCCGACCAAACCAGGTCGCAAAATGCACCCTCGTGGGGAATTTCTTGCGCACGGGCGACAACTCGGATCTGATCGATCGTCCTAATCTCGGGACTCAACCCTCCGTGGACACAGAGAATCTCACCATCGATAATGGCAGCAAGAACGAGGAAATCGAATACGTGACAGCAGGCCTTCCAGACTGAGGCATTGCCATACTTTTGCTGGCACTCCTCGTAAAATCCGTACACCTGGGTAATCTGTCGCGATTCGTGGTTACCACGAACGAGCACTATTCTGTCAGGGTATCTGTGAAATACGATTAGCGAAAAAACGCGGAACCTGCCTCTGCGGTGCTTACTTCGCCTTCAGACACATTAGTAATGTGAATGTCTCCAGACTAAAGTATCCTCGATCCACGAAATCTCCCAGGAAAATGTATCGGGTATCAGCGCTCTGACTTGTCGAGTTAACCGTGACGCCAGAGTCTAAACGGTCTGCCATTGTCGCATCAGGATCCTCATCTGCGTCGCCTCCCTCGGTCTCCTCCGCGCCGCTGGACGTCGCATTCTCGCCTGAAGCCTTTATCTTCTTTCTCAACTTTGGGTTTGTAATCTCTGTAGGTGGCTCAATATCGTCCGAGGTAATAACTGTCGTCGAGGTCTTAGGCGCCTGCACGTTGGACTCGCCTGGCATACCGCCCGATACTCGAAAGAGCTCGAGAAGATCGTAGAACTGGCCGTGGATATCGCCGCATACGGTAACAGGGGTGCAGACCGGCTGAATGTTGGACTCTAGAGCACCAAGTCAGCAAAAGCCGCAAGTCAACGGACAGTCTGGAGCTCTTCACCTTCCATCAGAATCTCCTTGACCTTCTCGCACAATTCCTTCATAGCCCGCTCGGGCAGGTAGTGGCACTGCTTTGCCTCCTCAAGCCACTCATCAAGTCCAGCATTGGGCCCCAAGTTCGCAGGGCCCGGTCGAGGTACACTTGAAGCCATGATCAAGCATGCCCCGTCGAAGGAAAAAGGAGGAAGATGACGGCGGGGAAAGATATATCAGCCCAGCGAAGCACTGCACTGCGATGTGGTGGTACACACGCGGAGCGAATGGGGGTGGGGCTTGGGCTTAGGCTTGGAGGGGTGTGATAGTGAAACGCCGGGAATTCTTCGGCCGTGATAACGAGACCTGTAAAGAGTACCTAACTTTGCAGGGCATGCACCTGGTTTTTGTTAGCATTTATTGGTTTTCTCCAATCTCATTCCAGCGCTCTCCTATACTTACCTCGCAGTTATTGTCCTGACTTTGAAAGAACGCCACCCGTACAACAGAGACAACACGTGAGAAGGTTCATCATTTGGTGGATAATCGCATATCTCTCCAAAAAAACGCCCCACCGTCACTGGCGGGGCATCAAGGCCGCGACTCATCGAGCCTTACAAGTTTCGTGGTTGATCGATTAGCCACTCACTCAAGCCTTGCGCAATATCGACGCTACAGTATTGACAGACACTATTTGCGGTATGCGAAATGTCAGCTCAAGCACCGCAAGTCCTGTCTCGACGGGCAAACGGGTCTGCCCCGGCGCCAGCGAGTCAGACCTCAGAATCAACAAAGGTGATTCACCCATGACATCCATTGATGAGGCGACTTGAATATCTGACTTTTCTCAGGGGAAGGGGTCGCACGAGCATAACGCTCACGGTAGATCCAGGGGTAGAGGCTCAAATGCAAGATCTACTGAGGCAAACAAGGTGAGACCTTTACATGCTATGAGGAACGATACTCGGGTGTGAGATTAACCTTGATGAAGAATGCGAACGAGGGCGATACCCCCAAACCCGCCAAAACCAAGGCTCATAATGAGGGCGAAAAACTTGTGATACGACGTCTGCCTCCTGGAATGACCCAGGCAGAATTCGTATCGATTCTTGGGAGTGAATGGGAGCTTGGCAAGGGTAGGGTTGACTGGTTCTCCTTTGCGGGAGGAAAGATTTCTACTGAGTACGTTTCGGAAGACTCACTGTGGAGATTTTAATTTTGCTAACTCGACTGAAAGCCCCTCGAAACCTTCTCGGCCAGGTCGCGCCTATGTTCATGTGATGAGAAAAGACGACATCTTGGCTTTGAGCGAGGTCGTGCGAACTGCTGTCTGGGAAGATGCGAAGGCTTCTTTCAACAGCCCTTCTCTGATCGGCCTTCCATCAGTTGATTTCGCCATTTACAAAAAGGTCCCAAGCAATAAGAAGCGCACCGACGCACGTCAAGGAACCATTGACCAGGATCCCGAGTTTATGGCTTTCCTGGAAGAATTGGCCAACCCAGCGCCGCCAAGGGAGACTATTGAAGGAGAAGAGGGCGATGACCTTGGAAAAGCAGAGACCAAAGTCACCACTACGCCACTTATTGAGTATCTTAAGGAGAAGAAAGCGAACAAGGCTAAGGACGGTGCATCTTCCAAAAACTCGAAGCAAGGACAAGGAGATTCGAGGGGTGGAAGGGGAAAGAACGCATCCAAGGACGACGACTCAGGCAAGAGGAAGGGCAAGGACTCCAAGGTCGAGAAAGCAGAAAAGGCTCCCAAGGAGACTGTCAAGATTCTGACCAAAAAGGCCAATACTGATCAGAACGCGGAGGCTTCCAAGGTCAATTCAAAAAGAGAGACTAATGACTCCAGCGCTCAGGAGGCAGCCCCCAAGAGTCGACGGGCAGGAATTTTGGCTGCGGCAAGGATCCTACAACGAGACCTTGGCCTTAGCCCTGGCAGTGCGCATAGAAAGGCACGCCAAGACGCTGCCAAAGCAGATGCAGATGCGAAGACCACGCCGACAAAGGAAAGCACCACCTCTACAGATGCGAATGCCAGTACTTCTGAACGTCCAGCTTCACCCGTTAAGTCAAACGAAGCTGAGGCCCCAGCAGCAAAGGGTCGGGCAGGTGCTGGTGCGGGAAACAACAAATCACAACCAGCAAATCGCAGGACTCGAGGCGGAAAGAACTCTGAGAAGAACAAAGAAAAGGAGAAGGAGAAAGAGAAGGAGAAAACTAAAGAAGGGGCTTCAGGGCAAAGCCAGGCTCCCGCTAACCCTCCGATCGTGCTCCTCAAGAAGAAAGGCAACGAAGCTGAGTCTAGCCAAGCAGCGAAACCAGCAACCACCGCATCGCAACCCCCGGCTTCACAGGGAGGCAGATCGAAGACAGAGAATGCAGGTGGTGCCTCCAAGGCTGGTTCTAACAAGCCGGCTAATGCGCAGAAGAAGTCCCCTGCTGTTTCTCCTGATGCTACTCGGGGTTTTGTCAAGCATGCCAACCCCTCTCAAGGCGTTACCGAGGCACTGCTCAAGCAAACCCTCGAAACCTTTGGAACGATTACATTCGTCGAGATCGACAAGCGCAAGGGTTTCGCCTATGTTGACTTTGCCGAGCATGAGGGTCTTGTAAAGGCCGTTACATCCAGCCCTATCACTGTTGCTCAAGGCACCGTGCAAGTCCTGGAGCGCAAGGACAAGAAGCCCACCAGTACGAACTCTACCACAACCACGGCACCGGCAGCTACCGGACCTGCTACACCGGAGAAGTCGTCCGGCAGAGGTCGACGTGGTCGAGGCGGAGGCGGTAAGGCAAAGGACTCAGGTGTCAACAACCAGGGCGCTGCAGCTGCTCCCACCTCGACCCCAGCAAACGGCGGCGGCTGAGACTATGAGTGTTATATAGACTTTTCTCGAACATCTCAATTTGCTAGCGAGCCCGGTCTGTCCGGTTGTGCCGCTGTTTCCTGAGCCCACCGCCAACTCCAACTGCTCTATAAGTCCAGCTCATCATGATGCATGGACACAACGCAGTCAGGTTGGCAGACAGGACATGGGATTGAGGGTGGCCGGGCATTGCAGATTGCAGGCAGACAAGAGACCAACTGAGCTCTGACCTTTCTGCTTTTACCCCGCGAGGGGGCATTGCGAGTGAACATCACGGCTACGGATCCAACAAAGAGTCGATCTTTGATAGACACACACTCTAATAGATAGTACCGATTGAGGAAATATGGGCAACATGGTTGTCAGGGATGAGGAGTGATTACGCTAGGTTTAGAAATCGAGGCAAGTCCATAAGGACTTTTGTTTCCACCTTCTGTGACAATGAGTGATTCGAATGACCATTGAGTCTTGCGCTGCAGCTTCATATTATGAACACGGACACAGCAATGAAGTCATTCTCAAAACGATACAGCGTCAACAAGGCATGATCAGTTGCGCAGAACATCACTCCACGAGCACATGCGCACCCAGCCGCTGTAAGTCCTCCAGACTAGGCACCCCCTTTTGGTCATATGTTTTGATAGATGAGGTTTGTTGAAAGTATGCAGGCTTGTTGATCATTCTCCAAGTCGCCACCATGAGTGTATTCATGAATATTACAGAAAGATAGATATGTGCAGTTTGAGAACGGAGACTGTTGTGAAGTTGTGAGACGACCGCAAGCTTGGTGTTGCTAAACTTGCCGTGGACTTGGTTGAACAAAGAATATATTCACTCTTGGTTCTGTCAATATTTGGTTCATGGCCATGACTCTCTCTGGTAAAACACATCAACAGAGTATGCTTCCTTGATCAAGTGTTGATAGTGGGTGTTCTCTCATGATCATGACTCACAAAAGAACTCCAGGAGATAAAGACCTCAATTACACATTCAAGGCTCACAAAGCGAGGGAAAAAAGGATAAACGTTTTAACAAGATATTCAAATCAAAGTCTCTACTACTACTAGTACTAATTGCTACTAACTATCTTAAAACTGGGGGAATCGTTCCTACACAGGCTGTTGGACCTGCATCCTGTAGTAACCACAAAACAAATCTATCTGTAATAAACAAGGGGTAAATAACAAAATCAAATGTGTATCTCGAAAAGAAAAGAAAAGAAGAACAAAAAGAAATCCAAACAATCCAAATCCCTGTGGGGGAACACCTTTTTTGAAAGCCCCAACCCTGAACACTGTACTTTTTGGTATCCAAAACCCAAAATTGCGCCGTTCCTATATCTTTTCAAACCTAAATCCTTGGCCATGTCGCTGAAATCGCTCCCACTGAAACCATGACAACGTACAACAACAATGCTAGAACAAACCCAACTGCAATCGCTTCGCTTTGAGCAAAAACCTTCCTTGCATGCGCCTTTGCGTCCGTAAACCATATCGTCTCTCCCACGCTCCGACGAGCGGCCCTGAGCCCGGGCAAATTATCCATGCTCAGCACGTTCGTTTCTTTGTGATAATCCAACAACGTATTGCTTTCAACTCGCTTTCCCACCCACATATCCATGGTGGGCCGCTCTTCAAACACAGCCAGTTCGTTCACTTGGCCATCCACACCCTCTTGAAGAACCTGCTCTATAGGCACGTTCTTCTCAGATGCCTTATCAGGTGCATAAAGACCCCTCTTCACCCGGGGAACACCGAAGCCGCAGCTTGTCTGGACTTCAAAAACATCTGCCACGATGACAGCTCTAGCGCCATCAAATGTTGACCGCTTTCCCTTGGCAATAAGGCGGACCAGATCAGGGAAGGCTGGATCATCCCATTCGACAATCTTGGACCGACAGAAGAAGCGGCAAATCCGAGGTGCAGGACCAAAACTCATAAACATCAAACACAGGCGACCATTATCGTATGAGTGGGCAATAGTCTCACATCCTGAGCCGGTAC
Source organism: Fusarium sarcochroum (assembly GCA_013266185.1). NCBI lineage: Eukaryota > Fungi > Ascomycota > Sordariomycetes > Hypocreales > Nectriaceae > Fusarium > Fusarium sarcochroum. The sequence continues at coordinate 61,214 of JABEXW010000030.1, read as the reverse complement.
GGTCAATGTAAGCACACTGGTTGGGTCCCAGAATGGCGAAGTGCGAATCCGTCAGGCCTTTAGGGGAAACATTAATGTGAGATCCATGAGTTGGTGCCGAGCCTGTGAAGAAGACAGGTTGTTGTTGCACCCAGGCGGCGAGGTCCTCGGAAATGGAAGGGTAAAGCTTCATGGCGATGATGTAAACGTATGATATGAAAAGCAGACACTTCAATCAACTCGATTGAGGTCTGTGTGTAACTGCAAGCGCCAACAAAAAATAAATGTAAGTCTAAGTTGGAATGCTGCGAGTGAGATTAGAAACCCTGTGGGGGTTTTAAATATCTCGGCCGGCGTCGGTAACTCATATCCATGCGGGGGAATGGCGTCAATTGCAGACTAGGGCCTAGAAGAGACGTTTTCACCCTTTGGATTGAGTCATAATAGGAAGGTGGCCTGGCCGGAGTCCGATCATCGGTAACAATTGGGAGAGATAAGAGGTGGACCTTCATACGAAGCCCTACCTTAAGATCTTACTCCCTGAGTAATTCAGGGAGTGAGTGTGCTCATGTGAACCTTGGCAAGGTCCTCATGAGCATCTTGCTCTTGACCTGCAGCACACAGACATTGAGTCAACGGCCGAGCCACCCTCAAGGTGGGAGGTCAAACGAGACAAGAGAATGATTAGTTAGGGATGGGGTAGGCATGGTAAGAACCATCCTCATACCGCTCATCATCGTAAGCGCTGCTGTCGCTGCTGAAGTGGCCACCGACAATGCTAGCCGTGCGAGGGACATTGGAGTAAGCCCCGCTTGACACAACACTGGGGGCTTTGCGTCCTGTTGCCATATGGCCGTAAGCGTCAAAGTCGCTTGAAGGGGCTTCATAGCGAGGAGACCAACCTCCGGGACCCCATGGCTCGATGAAGCTGGTCTGACGAGGTGCCACTGCAGGGCGCTCATCAAACCGCTTCGACAAGCGTTCCTTGGCCTCAAATCTGTCCTTGTCCTTGGGCTTGTCACTGCGCTGTCGTCCCCGGTCCTCACGGTCACGGTCGCGGCGTTCGCGCTCCTCCCGTGGACGTTCCTCTCGGTGACGCTGCTCACGATGCTCACGAGGATGGTCCTCGCGAGTGTTATCCTCCCGTTCGGAGTGGTGGCGGTCCTCACGTTCACGATGGCGATCCTCACGAGGCTCCCGCTTGCTGGTAGACTTGGTAGAAACCTTGCTAGAAGCCTTGCTCGAGGCCTTGCTAGAAGGACGAGACGGGTTCTTGCGAGTTTCGGAGACAGGGGCAGGAAGAGGAGCAGGGAGGGGGCTAGGCATGGGGCTGGACATGGGGCTCGTCATGGTAGACGAGGGAGTCTGGCTGCTCACAGCGTTGTGGCGCATGCTGAGGTTCTCATGCTTGGCCTGGAGGCCGATGAAGCGCTGCTCGAGGTCATGATGCTCAAACTTGACGCGCTCATTTTCCTCCTTGAGAGACTCTTGCTCCTCCTTGAGAGACTCCTTCTCCTCCTTGAGTTCGTCGCACTCGTTGTTGAGGCGACGCTTGTCACCCTTGAGTTCTTCGTAGTCGGTGTTAAGACGGCGGTTGTCCTCGCGGAGGACCTCGGCCTCAGAGCGGGCACCCTCAATCTGGGCCTTGAGCTCACGGCATGAGACAGTAGAGTCGTTGAGCTTGCGGTTTGCCTCTTCGAGAGATGTCTTGGACTCTTTCAGCTTGCGGTTAAGCTGCTCGATGGTGGCCTTGAGCTTATCGTTCTGGTCGGTAAGCTTGTCGTTCTCGGCGTTGGCCTTGTTGAGTTCTGTGTTTGCCTTCTGAAGGTCGTCGCGGAGGTCAGATTCGTAGTCGTACTCATATTCGTAGTCGTAATCTTTAACTGGAAGAGGCAGTTCAATGTTAGTGGGTGAAGATGGGAAAGGGAAACAAAAAGGCGGCCGTTGAACGTACCAGTCAAGGCCTTGGATTTATTAGAGGATGAGGATGATGAGGTAGTGCTTCTAGCTGAGGCAGTGCTCCTGGCAGAGGAGCTGCTCCTCTTGGTAGGGCTAGCAGAAGTTCGCTGGCGCAAAGACATGGCGTCGTCTTGGGTTGTTCACGATCACCCACACGACAAAAGGGAAAATGGAGAAAGAAGGAGAGAAAGGACGTCCAAGTCTCTTCTCAATGTTGCGTTTCGCGGTAGTTTTGGTGATAACTCGAGTCGCTGCGATGCAGCTCTGCCCAACGACCAACGGTTTATTTGGTCTGGCAGGCGGGTAGAAGAGCGCGGGCGATATTGACTGGAGCACTCTACTGGAGGGGTTGTAGCGGGAGCGGGAGCGGGAGCACGAGGGGCCACAAAGGCAAAAAGTGACGTCGAATTTAAAGAGTTGAGAGAGTTTATTGCCAACGACAAATAAACTCAAGTTAGTTGATAAATACTGTCTCGAGAAGCAGTACTTCTTTTCTGTAATACAGAAGATCCGAGGAAAAAGGTCTAGAATTAAACCTGTGTGTTGAAAAAAGGGAAGTAAGGTTGGGTGCAGGCAGACGAGGGAAAAAAGTATTCGGGTTGATATGGGTTTTATTAGAATCGGGTGTGGGAGGGAAAAATTAAGAAAAAGAAAGGCCTGTCTTAACCAGGTTGTCTGGAATGGGGGGTGGGCTACTGAGAGGGGGGCGCAATATAGAAGGGAATGGGAAGGAAGGGCCAGGCCTAAAACAAAGCAAGGCAGGCAGGGGATATTGAAATGAATGAGCTGCTCCTTCTACGTTGCAGACAAGGGCTCAGAATATGCCTTGTGCCTGCCTTGAGGTTGTAATATTCCTTGCTTTTCGATTACCATTTCAGACACATTCTCTTATTCACCTCTGCATTTCCTACTCTCTCATGCTACTCTGGAGGTGGGCAAATGACGACAAATCGCAGATGGGGAGTTATTTGCGGTCTGTATGGATGTATGCAGAGTCGGTACATCACGGCGCACGCAAAGGCGGAGAGAGACGGAGAGGAGGGGGTACTCCTTGGGAGGCGCATACACCCGAGAAGGCGGGCATTCTCTTCCTCTTCCTCAGTACAGAATGGAATTAACCCCTGTCTCGACCTACAGAATAAAGGGAGTCGAGGGCGTGAAATCAAGCAAGAGGGAGTGAAGCAGTACTCTGTTCCAACCTCGTGATTGGGAGATCAGAGAGACATGGTAAATGAGAACCGGGCCTACGCACACACTCAGACTCGCATTTGCGCTTTCAGACGACCATGGATCCCTTCTCGACACATAAACCCGCCAGTGCGGTATGCGCAAACTCAATGAGCGAAAGCGTTGTGACGCCAGCATCAGGGACCGAAACAACCCTCAGTGCCCAAGGGGAGCCGACTAGAGCCCAATGCCCACTTCGCCCACACCTCCAACGCTCAACCCCTGTCAAAGCCGGGGTCTTTCTGTTTCTCTGCCGGCTCGGCTCCTGGTCTTTTTGTGCTTTCTTATAACACCCCCGGTCCATTGCCTGACCGTTAATTCCTGGATCCCTTCAACTCTAAGCAAAAGGGGCACGTATTAGTTATGCTAGGGCTATGCTGCGCCGTAACCTGGCCAGAGCAAAAGAAAGTAATTGCAAAAGAAAAGCAATGATGGAGAGGACGAAGGATCCAGAGAAGTGTTACAAACGCCATCACCACTTGCACCATCTTTGGAAGCGACCCCCCCTGGTTGCCGGCCAGACACCCTGAATGACAGACAGGGGGCCAGGAAACAGGCAGTTTGACTCCCGCTCATTCTCATGATATCCACGAGCACTCTCCATTCTGCTCGGCAACGCACCCTCCATTAAAAGAAGATGGACTGAAATGCGATTCACATTGCCGTAACCCTTCTCGCAAATGGTTCGCCAACCTCAACCCAGAGTTGACAAAAAGGCGCTTGCTGATCGTCCGCTGGCCGACTCCGCTTCATGCCGCCTCGTGGCTAAGTACTGTCACCGGTGCGGACACCGCCAACTGAGCAACCAAGTTAATTCTTATGGAGCGCCGCCGCCGCCCACAAAGCACACCAAAATGTCCGTTTTGGACGGAGCCTCTCAAGAGTGACTCATCGGTCTGGCGGAAAGAAGGATTCGCTTCACATGGGAGTCTCGCCGTATTGTTGGTTGCGTTTGCCTTGTCACCCTTGTCATCAATGCGAGCCGTTCGGCACATGAAATGGTTTATTTCGCAGGTGCGAGCACCCAACTTCAACTCCCGTGGTGCGTTGCTCGACCAGGGCATCCGTCACCTGCGTGTGAAACCCCCCTTGCTCGTCTGCCTTTGGTTCCCCAACCCTCACTGCTCGTCTTGCTTGCATCTGAGAAGATGGGCGGCAGCATTGCTTTCGTTGGCCACCCATGATGTATTCTGCAGGTTTTGTGAGATATTACGCGCATCGTGGAGGGAGGGAATCGATTTACACTACGTATCATACTGCGATTCTTGAATCTCGACAAAACCGCGGGGAGGTATCACCCAAGTTGGAAAGGGAAATGGATTCTTGTGGAGAGAAGGCCTAATTCATCATCCATGCCCTAGTACTCGAGGAGCCGCCCGCCGCCCATCGCCGGTCGCCTGGGCCCGGGCCCGGGGGATATCCGCCGGGAGGGCCTCCCGCTTCTGGGGGTTTGATAACTTAAACGCTTGGGCTTCCCTTCCCACCTGTCAAGACAAAACTGGGGCCCCGTCAGAAATTTCTGACTCGGCCGGAATGGAGTGTTTGATGTTTCTGCTGAGACTGGGTCATATCGGCCCCCCTTTGTTCTCGGCTCCTGAGGTGGCCTTGGTACTAGCTGGGTTTTGCCTGGCATTTAATGCTGGATTGATTGAGTTTTGTGGATTGAGATGAGATGAGCTCCGTCATTATCATGGCTCTCCCTGCATTCCCGCATCCCGCTGCCAAGCTACCCCCCGTCACCACGTTTCCAGCCCTAGCTCCTCCTTTATTGCGTGCGTCTGGGTCCTTCACCCCCCTGATTTTGACTCTTTATTGACCATTTTTAGGTATGGATTTTGTGTACCGACCTCAACAACACCAACCGAGCCCACTTACAGCAGATCAGGTCTTCAGCCCCAACCCAGTACGTACCGTACCAGCAGCATGGGAGCTCCCGTCGCCTCCACCCTCCAACGGTCACTAAATGGCTGGCGGGAATATCTCGGTCGACAAGCCGCTCCGTACCTTCGATGATATTTCCCAACTTGGAAAGTAAACGGCCAGCCTCTGCCGTGACGTCGCTAATTAAGCTACGGATCTACCCGCTGGCGATTCTTTATCGAAAGTGTATCGTCTCGGATCAAGGATACCTCAAATCAACATGTGCCATTTTTACAAAGTCATCGATTAAAAGATGAGTTGTTATCTATTTACATACACAGCCCGTTTTGATAAGCGTGTCGGATTATTTATTTTGAGGCCCTCCATGTGAGTCAACTAGACGTAGACGATACTTGTAGGCGCGGTCATGTGAAAGTTCCCCAGGCAACCCAGTCGTTGCAACCTCTTCGCAATGGTCACTCGCTCGATAGATAGACTGCTTGGCACCCTCATACCATGCTCATCCTCATCCACCTCCGTCACGATACCACCACTACGGCTCGCTCCCGCCCGCTCCACACCCACCCACGGGCGCTCAAACTCAGATGCAAGAATGGTAACCACACAGCACACCCTCATCAGATTGTTCCCTCTCGGATCAAGGCACTGTCATATGCATTCGTATTCTCAAACAACACCTCCACCAGTTCCACACATTTGTGTTGTCCGCCCCCAACTTCTCTATCCTTGTCGTCCCGTCCTTTTTCCACTTAAACCAGGCGACCAATCCCCATGGCCCCAAAGTCCCCTTCTGCCTAGAATAGGACCATTTCTTTCAAGCTCTTCTGCCTTTTTTCCATTTTGAGGCCGCCTCTATTGGTCATTCAGTGAATGCCCCTCCCTCCTTGGTTGCCTTGTCACCCCCTCCCTTTCGCGTCGTCGTTGCCTTTAACGTACATTACGAGTAACGGGTAAAGATGCGCGATACCACGGGACATCGCGTTGCATCCAGCGCGACGCTTTCAGTTCATGTCAACAAGTTACTAGTTTGACATGGTTCGCCTGGAGACGGCAAGGCACCCGTCTGCATATAGGCTGTCATAGAACACCAGTTTTACAAAGCATGAGATTATTGTGATTTGAGTGCACAGCCATCGTGCCACTTCACGCCATGGCAGTGCATAATGCTCAAATAATCAGGATCCATCATCTTCCTCCTGTTTCGAGTGGACTAATGGAGGCTGAAAGTATGTAGTAAGATTTTGATGTTTCCACACATAGTGCGTAGAAAATCACAAAACTGGAAGTTTCGAGACATTTTACACTTGATTACTACCCTGACTTGAGATATAGTGATATACACACCTGACCCTTGTCCTCCAACTACTTATAAGAAGAGACTATACGTCACGCGATTATATACACAGTTGCCACGCGGTCACATAAAAAGTAAATCTCTTTCTGTAACTATTTGGGGTTACATGAGGTGTAGTGGGAATATCATTCTGTCTGGCCACATAGAATATTGATGTAAACTAGAAAATGCCATCCAACGTGTTTCTGTCTTTGCCCTTCCCAGACTGATAAGCTTGCGCGCAGAACAAGAGCAACGCTTGAGAGTAGGGCATGGGTTGCAATTTAGTATGTGTAACTTGACGATTTATCCCCTTGTACAAACGGGTATATCCAACTGCAAGCCGTCAGTATGCACTCGGGTCAAGTTCAGAGCAGAAGTCTCTCACCTTAAAATAAAGAAAAAACATCTTCATAGAAAGGTTGACTGGCGAAAGGAAATATTGCCAGACGGTGGCTGTATCAACAAAGCCAGTAACAAAACCCTTGTTCTGACCTTGGTTGTTGTTCTATCCGAAAAAGACCAAGCATCCCTGAACAAAGAAAAGATCAAATGTGAAAGGAGAGACCAGTTTCGGAAATTAACAGACGCGCCGCCGCTTCAGTATATCGTCGTAAACCTCCATCTTCTCCGTCTTGGACTCGACAATCGTAATCAGTCCAAGATGTCGTTCCCGTAGTTCATCGTATTTCTTCTTCCAGAAGCCCGACTGGTTCGTCCAATATTCGATTTGCTTAGTCAAGTCTGCAACCCTGCGACTGAGGTTCTGGTCGACTTGCTTGGACAGCTCACGCAGTCTGAAACGAAGATCGCCGTTGTCATCCCTCAGGGTCTTGTTCTCCTTTTCAAGCTTGCATAACTTGCTGCGCAGCTTCTCTATGTCGTGATAGTGACCGAGATGAGGTGGATCACAGTGTTTCTCGGCGGCTCGACGAAGACATTCATTGTCCCGAGAGAGGCTGGCGATTTGATCGTTAAGGGATGGGATGACGACGTGGCATAGACGATGATTTTCGGCATCAGCGCTGTGGAGTCTCGATCGGAGCGTTTCATTCTGGACGGAATAGGCCTGGTTGGCTTCATCGAGTAGTTCGTTCTGTCTGACGAGAGTCCTCCACTCCTCACGGCTGACTTTGTAATAGTCGCATGGGTGACGATGACTGTGGTGGTAGGATCGCGAGCGCTTGACGGTTACGAACTGGGCTCGTCCTTCGGGACTAGTCTCGACATAACAACGTCGAGACATGTTGAGTCGATGTTCTGCTTCGAAGTCTTTGTCTGGTTTGTGATCGATATAGTCTGAAGTTGTTGGCGATACTAGGGGGTTGTTGATACCAGGGTTCGGTGATCAGTCACAGGGAGGGATGAGTAGATATAAAAGAAAGTGTCTTTAGGACTTGAGACTTTAAAAAGGCCTTTATCAAGTTTACTGAATGACCTAGGGAGTTGTCTTGAAAATAGGTCTCAGCAGATAAAGAATGACTGTTTGAAAGAGACGGTAGGGCCAATGCAGGTGATCAAAGAAGGTCAGAAGTGTTTGGTTTCAAGGAACAAGGAGGATTATGTCTGCAAGGAAGATATGGGTTTTTTATAAACACTCATTTCAGTCTCGGGCACTTGCACTTTGGGACCACGAGGACTCGGGAATAGAAGAAAAGAGTGAAATAACATGGCATCGTGGTTGGTTGAGTCGGATGATGGGTCGGACTCGAGAAGTGTAAGTGAATGTCTTGCCTTGCAGGACTTATTTAGAACAAGAGTCATTACTGTGGCAGAGCAGTAACACAATACTAGAATTAACGGGAATTTGAATCTAGTGTGGTTGAAACCAACGTGGTTTTGTTAAGGACTCAGAAGTGGCGCGTGGCCATCCGTGGGTTTGTGTCTCATTGATGATGGTGGTCATTTACAAAGTAGGCAGACAAAGACAAAGGGAAGAAGCATGAAAGACATGTAGAGTCAGTAAGCAAAACGACAATAGTATTATAGGAATAGAACAAAGCTAGATCTACAGTTTGATCGAAGGATATAGTGAAACGTCTTTGAAGTTGTTTAGTTGAGAGTGATAGGCTAGGGACATGCATATCTTTGACAACGTCCAAGCGCGTCAAAGAAGTCCGATCAGACCAAAGTAAAAGATCTGGCGGCTGCGGCTAATAGTTGACGGGTACTAAAGAAAGGGCACCTATAGAATTGTGAAATCGCCATGTGTTGTGCATTTTTAGCTGAGTGACGTGCATGTGCAGGTGCTCGTCCCTGATGAGCGTGAGCGGGACATCGCGTGGGTTGGGTGATAGTCAAACGACCTGAAGGGGGCAGTATTTACTTCCATTAGCACTGTATGCTACCCCCAATTAGGCTGATATGTCACAGTGCCAATGCACCACTAGGCTGTCTACTACCCACATGACAGGTACGCCATGGCTTGCTCAAGCGGCCTCCATTTCCTCTCCCTCGACACCATCAACAACAAAAAAAGGAATCGTTACCACGGGACCCCTTGCAGTAAATTTAACTTAATGCACTGCCCGATAACTCGGGTCGGACCCAGTCTTATCCAAGCCACTGCCAAGAAGCTCTAGACTTTGGAGTATTTGCTTTTGTGAATAACCTCAACTAACATATTCTCAGCCTTGACTAACAGTCCGGCCCCCAAACATCGAAGTGACAGTGACATACCCGTGGCTTAGGTTCCAGGCTGCAACGAGCTATCTCTTACACTTTCACCATCCTTACATCACATCGCCATACCCCATGCCGCCCATGGATCCCTATGCCTCGCTTCAGCCCAGCCTAGGCGTCTCTGGCCATGTCGCCGCCTATCCTCAGCGTTGTCCCGAGGGTTGTCCAAATTCACACTGCTTCTCCGATGAGATGGGCCCGTTCGTTCATCTTCGGTCTCTACCAGTCTTTGTCTGAACCTGGGCAACCGATTCCCTCGATGTTCCAAGCACCAGCCCGATTCTTCAACAGCCTGGTTGCGGCAACCAACATGACTACAGCAATGGTCCTCGCAGAACAGGCTATCAGTGTTGCCCCGAATCAGCCCGTGAATAGGTGTTTGCCTAGGCCGACAGCATTCTATCACAAGGCACTTGTGATCCACACAGACCTCAGATGGCCGAGTCCTTGATTCCTGGCAGCCGCGAACTTGGCAGATGTGGTGTTGACAAAATTGGGAGTCTTGTTCAGCCCTTTGACCACATTCTCGCCTGTCATTGATGCCCGGACATAGGTCGTAGAGACCTGCTATTCCTTAGTGTTTGAACCAAAAGTTTGGGGCATGACTGGATGAGTCAAGGGAACTCACGATCTTCATAAATGGTGTATCCCATCCCTTGTGCCGGGAACCTTCTCCCCCCAAAGCCGGATCCCAGGTGCCGTTGGTGGCCTTCGCAAAACCGTCCCTCCACCACTTCAGCTTCACAGCCATCATAAACGCACTCGTGATACGGGCAGTATTCCCTTCCCAGCTTCCTCAGATGGCAGTTCCTTGTCCTGCATGTGTGTTCCTTGCAGTGCTCACTCCTCGGAAGTTCCCGGCCTTTTAGGCAGCCTGGTTCGGTGCATGTGTGGACGCGACAATGGGAACCCCCTTCACGAGTATCTTCGCAATCTGCTGCCTCGCAGTAGTGCGCGCCACAGAAAGGTGAAGGCTGTCCATTGTCACGAGTGTGACAAAAACGCGGGCATTGGGGCCTCTGGCATTGGCGATGACGCTCGCAAAACCGTTGAGGGTCGTCTATATTGGTACCTGGAGCAAAGGCCACACAGTAAGGGTCGTCGCAGGTGTGTGGTCGACAAAACATTCCGATATCTTTTGAGTTTCGACAATTGTCGTACACGCAACGGTGCTCGCTGCAGAACGAGAGATTTCGTTCATCCCGCCATGACCTCTGATTTTGACATTCTGAGAACTCGCAGAGATCTGTATCTTGATGTTAGCCCCTGAGTTGATGCTGCAACCTGAAGGAAATCCGCTTTACGGAGCTGTGAGCAGTATTTGTGCATCGCTGCATTCCCATCTTTGATGTCCAGAGTACACCTCGTCCCATTATCAATTGCCTGACATCGCATGTCTTGAAATTATCAGCTAGTTGTATCTGGCTCTAAGTGTAATGTTCAACCTACGCTGATTGCAAACTACAGCTCTGGGTAGTTTTGCAATTGGACAGGCTCGTCCTCCTTCAACCTGTCTGCACGCATGAAACTGACAAAACAGCGATGGAATTCTCTGGTCATTGATTCTCAAAGTAGTGGGCAGGTTGCGGCAGACTGTCCCTGTTGCTGCACATGTAGCCTCGTAACCATGCCTTTGTCGACATGGTGCATGAAACATGTCTGCAAAAAAAATGAAGATCTGTTCTGTCTTGTTAATAGTCTGGGAATCAGTTTTGCTTCTTCGAACAGCAACAATACGTAGGTCGACAATTGATAGCAACTTATATAGCACTAATTTATATCTTTAATCGTTGTATTCGTGAGGCTCTGCGTTAACCAAAGCTCCGATGGCATGTCTCACAAGACGCAGATTCGAGGTCACAGGCTATCACCAGTCGACATGGTATCACCGCTCGCTGCACGACAAACGGCGACCTGCATCAAGTAACGAACCATTAGGAAGTCATGATAAGCTTCCGGTAAGCATATGAGAGCATGATCAACTAAGGAACATAGGCGACATCAGATCATCAACCTTAACTTGAGTGGTCTTGGTTAGATATGCTCAAGTGCATGAGCCGTGATATGATAGAACGTCTGTTTCAATCGTGTAATGATAGCATACGAGTTACAATCATAAAAGTCGAGTATCGTTGCCGGGTCATGATAATTTAATTGTCTATCAGCGGCTGCTTCCAGTTCCTTACCCATCATGTCATGCTCCTAATTCGTGGTATCATTCCAAGCAAAGACTGCCGCCCTCCCGTATCTCTCTCTCTCCTTTTAAAAATCCGCCATCGAGGCTTTTAATCTATACAAGAAACAATTTTTGTTTTGTGCAGTAAAACAGTATGGCCAACTGCGCCTTTTAATCCCCCGCGATGCGTACCTAGCTGCCCTGGCTCGCTATATAGGCAACTGGTCCATCGTAATATCGATGTATATAAGCATGTAAAATCAAAAAGAATGCAAAAAAGAGGTGTGGTCGCAACAAGGCTGTCACAAGAGTATATACATCGCCTATGATGATGACATTATTCAGGCACATCGTGTAACGTCGTATTACAGGGACTCTGCTACCGCCGCTTGGAGGCCTTGCAACAGTGCCGCCTCTGCAGCGTTGTCGTGCATATGGTGATCCATCTGCGTTTCTTGTACCGGCGCGTGAGCATGCATATGCATGTTTGGTGTGGCAGTTGTAGGTGGAGGCGACGGGAATGTGAGCTGAGTGTGTTGAGGGGTGGAGTAGTGAGGCTGAGGATGGTGAGTTGCAGGCTGAGGAGTCGGTGTATGATGCTGCGGTGGGGAGTGATGCAGCTGCCCGACGGGTGTCGACGTATGGGAGCGAGCTTGAGCGGCGGCTTGAGCGTGGACGGGAGAGTGCATCGCACTGTGAGTTTGCTGAGGTAGTTGTTGTTGTTGTGCTCGTGGGGTTTGGGGAGACATGGACATCTGCGACTGTGGACGAGCAGGCGACTGCTGTGCTGCCGAGACCATGCTGGGCCTGGCCTGTGGTAACGTCGCGGGTGGATATCCCGAAGAAGTAGCTGGGTTGTACGAGTGAGCAGCTGTTTGATTCTGCGCCGAGCCTTGTTGCGACGACGCAGCTTGGGCAGCGCTCGCAGCTTGAGCAGGCGTCATAACCCCCGAACCAACAGTTGAGGCGGGCGTTCCCGCAACCCTTCCTTGTCCATGTGGCGGGTTCTCCAGTCCCCCGGCCAGTGTCAATATTCCTTGAAGCCTTGCCCGTTCCTCATCCGAGTTCATTCTAGCACGTTCTTCCGCCTCCTTCCTGGCGGCCTGTGTAGGAGCCCTTGTCTTGAGCTCGCCAGTCACGGCCTGAAGATAGAATGGCATCTCCGAGTTAGTCTTGAGAAAGAACAGCTTAAGGTTACGAGCTTTGTCTTTGAGCTGGACTTGTGTACGATCCTTTAGTATGTCTGACATCGTGCCATTCTGTCCGAAGAGGCCAAGAATCTGGCTCCAATGCGGTCCCTTGACCATATCCAAACCTGCCATAAGGGCTTTCTCTTCGTCCTGAGTCCAGGGTCGACGTGTTGAATGGACGCCCTCTCTTCTTGTATGGGAAGAGGTCTTGGAGAGGGCTGCTTGACGAGCTTTGTCATATAGTATAGCGCTAGGGCAGGTCTGATTTGGCGGCAAGTTTTGACCTGGCTCTGGTGGAGGTGGAGGCGGTTCAGGTACGCTTTGTGTAAATGAGGAGGAGTAGTATGGATGTTGGGCTTGTTGTTGCTGAAGTTGGTTCAGGTACGATTGTGCTGTAGTTTGGTTAGCTAGTCGCCTTTGTATAATACCTAAGACGAAGAACTTACTTGTACTTGTGGGAACTGTAGGTTGGTAGGGGACGGGTGAAAGCCCATGCAATGTCGTCTTTACATAGTTGGACGTGCTCTCAGCTACCAGTGCCTCCAGCTCCTTGTAGTCTGTCATCAAATCCACCTTGCCATTGGTCTGAGGTGTGGAGGTTGTTTCCTTCTCGGGGCTCTTTGGAGGCTCAGCCGCTGGCGGTTCAATAGTTTCGGTGGACATGGCGGGAGGTGTTGGTTCAGGGTTGGGGGGGTTGTCGTCGGTTAGACCGGCCAAAGCGTCCTGCACAAGTCCCGAGGTAGTCTTTTCGAAGAATGAAGATAGGTCGTCCAAGTCGAGATGAGCATCGCCAGTAGCATCGCCTAAGAGATCGACTGCAGTCTCCTCGCTGGTTGGCATAGGATGGCCTAGTCTTGACCCAAGATCAGACATCAATGCAAGTCGAGTCTTAACGCATGTTGAAACTTGTCGCAACAATTCATCAACCTGGTACTTTTCCCTCAAGACCGCTGGTATTTGTGAGTAAGAAACTTCACTTGGTTTCATATCAAGAAACTCACCAGCCTCAATGGATGTCTCGCCTTCGAGAGATGTTTTCCTCGCCCGAACAGAACTGATGAACTCGGAATCGGCAGGTGTAGTATCAAACCCGTTGTGAAGCCCGCGTAGCTTGTCCTCCATCCCATTGATCAAAGCCTCCTCCAACACCTGCTCGTTCGACTGTTCTGGCGTTTTTGAAGCAAGCGCATCGATGGCGACTTGGGTCTTGAGAGACAAATATAGATCGAGCGCGTCGGAGCCGAGATCGGAAACTTGACCTCGGAAGATCGCATGAAAGTGTTCATGAGCTTCGTTATATGATGGCGTGGTTTGTAACAACCAAATGGCGAATTGGGCAAGATTCGCTAAATCGAGGATGGTTCGGGATTCGTGATCTTGGAGGTCTGGCTCATCTGCAGACAGTATGGGACCGGAAGAGTAGATCTGCTTGATCTGCGCAAAGGAGGACTGCAGGTCGCGAAATGATTTGGCGTGTTGTGATTCGGTATCTTGGATGGGCTTGATGGAGTCGTCGAACGATTGCGAGAATAAGAGGAGAACGGAAAGTGCCTATCCCGACCATGTAAGCGCTGCAATGTCTCTGTAGTCGCGCCAACCTACCAAATTGCCCAGCGCATGTCGACTAACGTTGCGCAAATACTTTTGAGGATCGGAGAAGAACGTGACCGAAGGAGAAGACGGAGGGGGAGGCGGAGGTAACGAATGGTCGGGCAGGGCGCTGTCGATATCCATGGGATCACTCGTGGGGTTGAACTGGCTCACAAAGTCGTTGACATTGCTCAGCGCATTCTGGACAAGAAGCGCAAGGCCATCTTCTAACGATTCTTCAGCGCCTTGATCGAGTTCGAGCGTATTTTCTTGAATGGGTTCGGGTTCGGTCTTGACTCTCTTGGACGGGTCGTCGTCGTTGGAATGGTCTTCAAACGGACGCTTGGTAGCGGCTTGCATGATGGAATCAAGGTCAAGGCCCAGGCCCTCGAGGATGTCAGCCTCATGATTGGGCTCTTGCTTGATCCCTACGGTCACAGCAGTCAGTATTGTTGGGCGAAGCAAAGTTTGTCCGTCGCGATAGGACTTTGACATGGTGGCGGGGAACAGGCGGGACATTCTACGCACCCGTCGGGGACATCGCGCTGAGCTCGGGCTGGGCAGGCTCAGCCATCATGACGGCTTTATCGAAGCATAAGCAATGGAAGCAATCAGTCAAGAGCACTTCAATCGTATCTCTCTTAGCAGGGGGAGCTCGTAGCGTAGAGCTGCTGCGCAACGGCGTCGTGAGGCGGCGGGATGATGGATGTTCGAGGGAAGTTTTTTGCCCTCAGAAGCGGCCCTATCGTTATCGCGTTTTGATACACAGAAGAAAACTGGGGCGGCAAGAATTCGAGACTCGGCTTCAAAAGAGAAGATTTCTCATTTATATGCGTATCGACATGAATGAGAGTCAAACTTATTGTATGCAGTATAATTCCCTTCCGTTTCTAAGAGCTTATTCAGCTATTTTGTTTCTGCCTTCTCTTACAGGCAGGCAAGCAGGCAGGTTCTTTCCTTAATTGAAGATTTTGATACGCGGGGGTCGGTAACTACGAGCACCGATCGAGCTGCCACTGGCAAGAACGATTGAAAACGGCCAGCGTCTCTATTGGTCTAAAACCAAGCTTTCAAATCGGCTAGTGCTCATTAGGAAAAGTTTTAATGGAAATTTGGCGGCGAATGATGGTTGCTTGTTCAAAGCTCTGGGCCTGGAATCGAAGAGCCATAATTGGCTGACGTCTGTAGATAACTATGGGGTTGTCAATATGTCGCCAAGACAGGAAGCGTGTAAGTGATTCAGCAGTTACCTACTGAATCAGAACAATAACCTGTATGAGATCTTCCTATATTGATTAGGCTTTCGCGATTAAAGATTTATTTCTAACCGATGGTAAGCATGGTATCTGCGCTAGTACTATGGACACTTTCTGGCTCGTTCTATGATAACACTAGTATATATCAGAAACGAATCCTTCAGTCAAGCATGTGAGAAGATATTCCAAGACAGCGGTAGGTATAATGGATAAAAATAGAACAATTTCGTCGCCGAGATTTTTATTCGAGCGTCGGTCTTACACGAAATATAGTGCTGGAACAAAAGAGGATGAAAAAGAATAGTAGGTACAATTGCGTTTGCATCATCATCGCTGCTATTACCACTGCCGCTGCCGCTGTCACTGTCACTGTATTGCAAATTCCGAACAATAGGAACAATTGGAAAACAGACTACTTCCATGATCAAAGAAGCTGCTCTACTTTCTTTTGTGACGTTCTTTCATTTCCTTTTAAAGCACGTCACCTTCATCTCTCTCCCACAACAATCGCAACCAAGCATCGTCCCATTCTCGGGCTTCAAGATGGCAGAACCCAACTTGACCCAGATGATCCTCACGCATCCAAATCTCGCCGAGTCGCGAGCCCCCGGGGTTATCGTCGACAATATTTCTCAACTTAGAAAGATTAAAGTACTCAACCTTCAGTCTATTTTAGCGAGATACAAGTACATGAGATTGGACACATTCGATCATGCGCAGGGGTCCACGGTCAAGGCCGAAGAGATGAATGGCTTCATCCAGGATGTGATCAAGGAATGGGACACATCTGTGGGAGATGTCAACCCACCTGAGCTCAGGACTCGACACTTTAGCGCAACTCACGTCAAGGTTGGGACCTTTCGCATGTACTTACCACCCAGCAAGAACGCCTGACAGTCTGGATAAAGCAAGAAAGCCCGAAAGGCCAACGTCGATGCTTATATGAGTATAATTTCCGTAGCTCGTTCTTGCCGCCATAGCTACGGCCTCGAATGCCACCGACCTGGCCAAACCCCTGGGGATCATAGGGATCATGGGGATCACCCCTATTGAGCACACTGAATGAACCTGTTGAGGCTTTTCTCTTTCACTCATCAGCAAGATTAGTATCGATGGCCTGGGTGAGATTCAAACAGTATTTTATTCGATGCAAGTTCCCTGTCAATAACTCACGGGGGCCCTCAAGGCGCTTACACGCAACTATTTTCGACTGTATCTTCATTCGGATGGGTCATGGGCCTCATGGAGTAGATAGTTTGATCAGAATGAATGGTAAGTGGATTGTTCTCTTTTAAGTAACGCATCGGCATCGAGATCATTACGCCTCAGTTCACAGACAAAAATGGCCTCCAGCCATATCACTATCGTACACTATCCCATCAAGCCACTTGTTCTGACACCAAAACACCATAGCGCTTGCGCACGACTATCAGTCAGAAACACAGTATCAGGGCTGTGGAATGAGCAATAGGATAATGATTCGATAAGAGTTGATGAATAGAAATGACTCTTTCTCCTTGAATATGCTGGGGTAAGTGGCCACTATTGTAGGATGATGCTTACTATCCCCTAAACTCTTTATGCTAGTATATGAATGATTCTAGTTTAAAGGCATAATTCTTTACCTAAGTTTATGGTCATTTCATCAAGTCCCTATCTCAAGGTTTCTAGAGATCGCCTAGCTAAGCCCTTTTAGCAACGAGTTATTACTGGCAACAGTTCCTCGCGCGACCAACGATAAACTTAGATACCAGTAATTCCCGCCTTAACTGTTTCTCATTCAAGCATCTGTAACTTTCGTGACTTTTTATCTGGGTGCGATGGCAGACCCCTCGCCCAACCGCAGTCCAACCGCAGTCCAACAGCTTGGGGCGTCTACAACAAGGTCAATGTCAACCCCAACGTCGCCAAACCTCGCGAGCCAGGGGCCAACCTCGACAAGCCTGGAAGCCTGACAGCTATGGACCTCTATGTACTTTGCCCTTTCATGCAAACATGGTATGGAATACTTCCGGGCGAGCAAGATGATGTACTCAAGCTTTCAGAAGACTAGATCGGTATCGTTTTCATGGACATCTACTTTAACCACTATTATACAAAGACAGGAGATATTACCATCCCGCCTGAGCCTACCGAGGCCAAGGGCGAGGCAGACTCGAAGGTCGGAACCTGGAAGCACGGCCTTCTACCTTCAGAAAAGGGGAGACAAGGGCAAGAAGAGGGACGCAAAGAGGGCGTTAAAGGCGTCAGGGTCGTTTGAGAACCGTCGCTAGGGAGACTCTGCCTTCCTGAGCATCATACTCGGCGATGCAAGAACCCCATTCGTTTGAAAGTTCCGCGACCTCTCCTCTCGCCTCCCAACTGTTGAGCACGTTTGTTTCAAAGAAGGCCTCACAGTCAAAATAAACAAAAGGATGTGTATCGCGAATCACGGCAAACATGAGGTGGACCGAGTTTAAACCTACAGTCGTGGTTGATGATCCGCCAGGCTTTGTTGAAACTCGTTGAGGATGGCTGCAGCGGAGAATACCCTAAGGTCGATCTTTCCCAGAGACGATTGTGCCCCGGGCAATGGAATACGGCAATGGGCTGGAGGGTTATTCGACTTGGGGTAGAAAATTGGGCCTTTTGTTTTGTTTCTGGGCCTGCTTTATGGGTTTTAAAGATGGGTTTGGGAACGAAAATCCGACATGGGATGAGAGAAAAGGGTCTGAGTGTTTGGGCTTACCTGTCAGGCACAGTCATACCACTGGCTCTAGGTAACCATTTCATCGTAAAATTCAATGCCTCCCGCTCGCGTGTATATTTTAAAAGAGCGCGAGCCGTAAGGTGACGGGGCGTGTGAGTGGGCATGCGGTGCATGAACAGGGTCGTCTTGTTTGCTAGTAGGTGGTGATAGAAACTCCTCTGATATGGTCTATATATTCGAGTGTAAGTGAATCGATTCTAGGATGATTTTGTCTCTTCTTGATCGAAATACCTACCCGAAATTTGCATATTGTCATCTTTCTTAGGTGTCTATTGTTTATGCCATCGCGGCGTGTGTTGCCATTGACATGGTCTATCATCCCATTGAGTTGCGATGCATCTATAGAGATTCAAGCCTGATGCGTATCTTTGTCTTGTCGTTGTCGAGAATGTAGGCATCGAGCTCCTTGAGAGGCATTGGCCTTGCATAGCTTTGCGATGGCTTGTGCAGTAACTGGGCCGTGATCGAGCCTAGTAAACACTGGTGTTATTAATCTGGGGATTTACTATAGATAGTGATTTGATCTGACGTTTTAAACGTAAAATGGGACGTGATGAACGGTGTGGTTGGTTGTCTCTGCTATAACATATCGGCTCCTATCACATCCAAGCACCTTCCGGCCTCGTGATGGTCTCTGGTCTTGACTACTTCTTGGCTGTCTATCGCTTGCTACTTCAACCTTATATGGCGCCATGATTGCTTCTAAAGTTCGGATTCCTTTGTAGATCGTGGTGCGGTACTAGACTTGAGGCTGGAGTGGCTCGAAGTATCGAAACGAATATGACACCGGGTAGAATGCCGACATGGGAGAAAAGAAGGACCTGATCCTCCTCACGCACCTAATATCCAACCTAGTTACCGACATGTGTATACTTATGAACAGGGAGCAGAAGGCCGAGGGTCAGCCGCCAGAATCAACCATGACGAAGGCCAAAGGAAAGAGAACGGCCAAACAGGTCTAGACAATCACTTGATCTGATGAATAGAACCACCCAGGACAGGAGTAGAGCCAACAGCAGTGTAAGTCAAAGGCAGTGGCAGAAAGATTCTCGAAAGCAGCTGCAGAACATAGAGCAGTAGTGTTAACAACAGAAGCATTGGGCCTCTTAGCAAAACAAGACGTAAAGTCATTGAAAGTAAGAACTCAGGACAGCATCGTGAAGAAGCACGTCAAGAGAATTCAAGACCTTATCGCCTCGGGTCGTGAGACATTTGTCTAGCTCTTTGCAACATACAAAGTTGGTCTTGACCCACCTACTACAAAACCGTCTCAGTTCCGATGACTTTACATGCCCAAACTTGTCTAAAGATACAGGATATAAGTGATAAAACACAAAGTCATCAGGAGGAAGCTTAAAATTTGCTTATTTTGTTTTCATCCCTTTTCTAATGTTTGTGAAAACTACGGACATGCGTGATTTCCAGCCAAGTTAAAGTTGCTGTCACCAGATGTATTTGTGATTGTTAAGAATCGTAACTCAAGTCTTGAGCGACTTTGAGATCATTCTTCTATGAATTCTAGAATTACTCAAGATGACACTTGAAGTCATTCAATGACAAAGATCCGAGCCATCGTTGACTACGCCTACTACTCGTCGAGATAGGGGTGGCAGGAGACTCTTTCCTTAAACTCGCAAAAACAAGAAACGATGTGGCTCACTTACAAAACTCCAAATTCGACCATCAGACTTCCATCTTCTACATCAACCTACATCAACCCTATATCCTACCTATGAATCCTAAGAACTCTCCTCCCCAGTCTGTATACCCCACACTCCTCATGATCGACAAAACGCAATGCCAAACCCATACCCGGACACCCTGGGGCAAATCCGACCACCGGTATGACTACCGCCTTCGCTATGCCCTCATGGGCACTCTCTCCATCGTCTTCCTCGCCGTGGTGATAGTCGCCATCATCGTCATTGTCGAGACGACAAAGGGTCACTAGAAGCACTCGGATGAAGACGTGGTGAACCTCGCCTCTGCGCAAAAGCTGGTCCTAAACACGACACACGATGATGGGGAGAAAGCACCCTACCATCCACCTTTTGAAGCCTGTGGTGATCAGCTACACGACTGTCAGGCCTACTTTAAGCCGGTGCGTTTCATCTTTATCCTTAAACACAAGCTTAGCGTTTACTAACTACCATAACTATTTTAGAATATCTGCTGCCCGCCGCTAAAAGTCTGCCACGCAACAAAGTGGTCGCCCTCGGGTATATACTGCTGCGCCATGACTGACGAATGCATCGTCGACCAGGACCACCCAGCAGCATGCGCCTCGAACACGACGCAATGCGGGCGAGAACTTGGTGGGGGATGTTGCCCCGAGGGGACGACTTGTTCTGCGGATGGTTGTTTAAAGACGTTGCGCAAGCACCCTGTGCCAAGAATGATGATCGACAGATTGTTTCATAGCGATATGCATGATAAGACAAAGGCGGAGGGCCACGAGGCAACCCACACAGGGATCAAGTATGGGGAAGTTGGGTTGGTAAAGTCGAGTGCGTGTAAAGCATTCCTTGCACCTGGTTTACTTACCATGCTGTCTGTGGCTGTCTTTTGCGCTGTCATTTCGTAGATTAGTCGACGCATCAAGTCTGTACGTCAATTTGACGCTTAATGCTGAAATTGAAATAGACCTCAGTCTTTACAAATTCATCACAAGTGGTGGTCAGGCGGCTGATTCTGACTTCTTGCATTGTTTGCTTCCATGTCCATGTCTATATCTGTATTCCTGTAAATGTACAAAATGATAGATATGATGTACAACATCTCCATCAAGATTTCCTGTACATTCCCATGTCCTTTCCCATCATTACGTAGCCGTCATTATTTATCAAACCATAATCATTCATCCATCAACCACACTGCTCCGGATGCAGCACAGCTGCAAGCTCCACCAAGGAATGTTTCTCCAAACCATGAACCAGCGGAGCCAAAAAGTAAATTGTATATGCAAAAAAGCCGGCCCAGATAAAACGCCAAATCCGGTAGGGGGTATCATAATATGCAATCGAAAAGTAGAAAGATGTATCGTGAAGCGACCCGTCAACTTCACATCCACACGGCGAAGAAGAGCATGACCAGGACCAGGGCGATGCTAGTGTAGGCGACGTGTTTTCGTCCCGAAGCGGCGTTACCTGCTTCAGTGGGCTCGGATCTTGAGAAGACAGAGGTTGTGCCGTTGTTGATGTAGTCGAAGACGTCGTTTGAGGAAGAAGCGAGGCCGAAGAGGAAGCTCATGCCGCCGTGGGCAAAGGCTTTGACGTTGACGGATGCGGCCTCGACGATGGAAACCTTGAGTGTGTTGGTTCCGAGCATTTGCGACAGGGCTGCTTGTCTCGCGCGTTCTTGGGCTTGGATAGCACGATCGCGACAAGGTAATTGAGATGCGACACCTGGAGATTATTAGTATTTCTGGCTGAGAAAGACTATATACCAATTTGACGACATAGTTCAAGTTGGAATGCGTCGCCAGGTTGGGAGGAACTCACCATGTGTCACGAATTGTGATGTAGGTGCTCTGTTATCCGATAGACGGACAACATCAACAGCGAATGATACCGAGATCAATGCGCAGAGCAATATGAGGAGTGAGATTGGCGAACGCATCGTGATATAGTTTTCCAAGTCGTTTTTCCAGAAAAGATCGAGTGGGCGAGGCGTGGTATAAGATCCAAGACAAGGCGATTGATCTGCGCGTCGCAAACGATTGATTGATCGACCACCAACAATTAACTTTATCCCTTTCCCTTCTCCAAACCAAAAATCCGAAACAGTAGCGACTGGAAAGGTTTCTCAAAGTTCGTAGTGATGACGAGTTGAAAAAGGAGAGCGAATGTTTGGTTTTTTCCCTTTTCCCTCAACCCAAAACCGGGCTTCAGCCTCGCCAATCCAAGCCCGAAAGGAGCAAGAGCTGAGAAAAAGCCAAAAGGCGACGATTGGACGGTTCGGCCACGCGTACGAGTGCGTGAAGAGGTGTGGTGAGCTGAGAATGTGTGTGGGTGTCGATCGTGGGGGGGCCAGAGGCCAGAGGAAAGCTTCCGTTTGGGGGCTTTTTCGGGTTGTTGTGATTGGGTTCGAGATAGCTGCTGATAAGACGTCGTTGAAGAATGAGTCGAGCAAGAGGAGAATCAATATTTGTTGATAGTGACGAAAGAGGATCAAGGTCAAGGTCAAATATTGAGTCAAACAATATCCATGGGGGTGGTTTCTTCTTTAAGACAGCTGGAGCCTCTTTGCTTACTCCTGTTAACCTTGACCCTTAAGCTCATCTTCCCCTGTGAGCCGATCAATCCTGGTAGAAATCCAATGGGTCCACGGCTCCTTTCCTTGATTCAAGGTACGTAGCATGCAGCCTAAGAGCAGCTCAAGTGGAGAAATACTGGTTTTCCGAAAAACGCAGTAGCCGATTGGATGGTTCACACCCACCAAGTTTTTCTTGATTGCGTGCGTCTCTAGCAGTTTTGGCCTAGAGCGTTGACGCTAGAAGCTCGAAAGGCCGAAGCTACCAACAAGAGACTTTTTTTTATTCCCTCTTTGACAGATGAGAGCCTTGTCTGTCGATTTTGGCCACCCCCTGGTAATTGTTTTGCCCCCTCTACGCTTGATTTGAGCTTGCACTTCGCAGTTGGTCGGCTCAGTGCGGAGGAGCTCCTAACTAGCCTTGGTCAGATCTTTCTTTTCCCCTCTTCTCTAGTTCTGGGCAGGCAGCCTCGCATCCAAACTCCAGAGGTTACAGGGGCTGAAGCAGGGCTGGGATGATAAATGCGACGCTGAGTTGCATACTGACGACACATGTCGGGGATTTCTACATCAGCACAGTTTCTGTATCGTTGGATGTTTGTGAACTTTGTTGACAAGGCCAGTATCAATTCTCAAGCCTCGGGAGGGTAAAACGACTCATGCTAAGACATCGGGAAAAACGCACAAG
The DNA here is from genome assembly GCA_013266185.1 of Fusarium sarcochroum. Classification (NCBI taxonomy): domain Eukaryota; kingdom Fungi; phylum Ascomycota; class Sordariomycetes; order Hypocreales; family Nectriaceae; genus Fusarium; species Fusarium sarcochroum. Next base: position 38,253 of record JABEXW010000030.1, on the reverse strand, counting down.
CCTCCATTTTCCTTTTGCCACAAGTGCCCCTGAACTACTCGTCCGAGAGGCGAGGCTACGAATCACATTTTAGTTAGCCAACGGACAAGAGAGGCTCATTCAGGAAACAAAACCCCTCATCTTGTGGACTTGGCTCTGCGCGATAACCGCGCGTTTTCTCTATCATGAGCCTCTCCCACTTCCATCTGGACCACGGTCCCCCACATTCCTTCTATCATGACGTATACTCACCCCAATGAAAATATGGAAAGAAAAATTGCTAAGACGGTTCCACTATTGCACCGATTGGATGCCTCTCTTCGGCTTTAGAAAATATTCAAGGAACGCCCGAGAGATATTTCCCCATGTCGGTCCGTCGGGGATAAAAAGAAGAGGAGAATATGGAGCCGACGATTGTTGATCTTCATGAACTGCCAGAATCGCAGCATGCAGGCATTGCAGGGCGTCTTATGCTTGGCTCAACGTCAGACCAGACCCTCGCCAGGATCTTGAAGATACCCTATCCATGTCTTGAAACGGTCTTGCATGGTCCTTAAACTGGACGTTGATGTCACCCTGGCGAGAATATCGCAATTATTTAAACGTCATGCGCGACCTGGCGACTCCAGTGACTCCAGGCTGTCACGCTTGTGGTTTTCAGTTAGTCAAGACGTGGAACGAGCCTCATGGAAGGTCTCGAATCGTTCTTCGTGTTTCATATTCCCACGCTTATCATGTCTCAAACACGCATAGAACCAACAGGCAAACCGATTTACTGGATGATACCCTGCATAAAGCATGCCAGTGCCAGTGCCATCGCATCGAATCTCATTCATATCGTAAATCGTGCATAATTCTGCATTTCATACCCCAATCTTCGTCATGATCACAAGTATCCATCGACTTGATGTAAGAAATATCGGCACTTCGTTGTCTCATCCAAGCCTTTCATAAAGCTGATCGTGATAACATTACTTTTAAGATCCACTCCTGCTCCAGCAAATGAAATATTGCATGTAAGGTATATGTCAGCCTCATATGCCGTCAAATCTGCGCCCCTGCATCAAATAAATGAAGCCTAATATGCTGACTGCATATGTGTATGTAAACAAAAACAGTAGGTAACAAGCCGTCACGTTTCATGTCTTCCATCCTAATAAAAGGATTCTGCCCCCACAGGGTCATCATAATTGTCATCCCAAAAAGAACAGTTCTTCATGTAGTGTCCCATTGACCATACTGCGCCACGCCTGGATGCTGTGTATATGCCGCATTGCGTGGCCATGAGCCCTGCGTTCGAATCTGTTGTAGGCCAACCGCCCCTACGTTATGTATCGCGTCCACGTCGGCTTCAGTGCTGGCCGTCGTGCGACTGACTTGTGAATACCCGCCGCTGCTGCCATTTCGACTGTGCTGATATGTCCGTGGTGTCCCGTAGGTAGTGCTGGACCCGGCCGGCGGGCTTCCCATATAACCATCACTAACGGACTGGATCTGCAATCCACCAAACGAGGTCTCGAGGTCATGCGAATACTGATGTACGCAGTGTGGTTCTGAGATGTCGCAGACCTCGGTCAAAATCTGGTAGATGCGCTGTTGTACTTCGATAGCGGGTGGGCGGTCGTACGGATTCGTCGACAGCATGCTTGTCACGACATGGAGTATAGGAGTAACGCCCTTTAGAATATTCGCGCCGTCCTTGCTCGACGACGACGACTTTCGGGATGCATCTTTGGCAAGGCTCGACATCCACGCTTCCACTTGTCCCAGGTTCTTGTGAAAAGACGTATCCAACACCGCACCTCCTCGACCGGCTGTCTTGTGTTTTGCTGACCGAAAGGTCGCAAACTTGCTCGTTGATCGTTTGACTAGATATGATAAGAGTTCCAGGATGATGCAGCCTATTGAGAAGATGTCGGCTTGTTGTCCGGCTAGTTGTGGATTTGGAGCAATAAACATGGTCTTGGGTGAGCCGCTCGAGTCGTATGTCTGTACCATGCCAAAATGACCCTCATCACCAGGCGAGAACCTACTTGATGGACTCGTTGCTCCTGCAGGTCGAGACCACAACTCGGGCGCTGCATAGTCGTATCGTTCGCGGTCAAAGGACGATTTGTCGGTGTGAAGAACCACGTTGTCGGGTGTGAGTCGAGTTGAATCTGAAAGGAAGACGTGGTTTTGGTTGGTGAAGAAGATGGTCGTAGGTTTGATATATCCATGTGCTTGGTTCTTGCCATGAAAGTCGCATAGCGTATCGACAAGACACAGGATCCAGTTCACAACGAGCTCCCTCCGACGAGCTTTTGCGAGATGCTTGAACGGTGATGGCGTTGTCGCCAGAAACGACTTGAGGGTAAAGTCGCTCGACGGAGTAAAGAGTACATATCCGTATCCGTTCTGCGTATATGACGCCCAGTACGAGATCAGGTGCTCGTTTTGCAGACCCTTGATCCCATGGACCGCGTCGAGAAAGTCTTGCGAAGGGAGAGCTCCAGGCCCGTTACCAAGCGAATACCTCCTCCGAGAAAAGACTTCCCCTGGAACGTTTGGTAGCCTGACCTTGTCGTTTCCGTTGGACTTGTGCGTCGGTAGGGAAGGCTTCTCGACAACATCTAGGGGTACTACTTCGTGATCTTTATATGCCACATGGTTCCCACGTTGCAATGGCTTTAGGAGATAGTGAAACTGGCGCTGGTAAAACTTCTTTTCGACCTTTTCATCACGAGTGGCGGTCAACAACAGGCGGTCCACGTCCTCGAGGGCAATCGGAAGCTCGGCATCGTCCCAGCCATCGTCGACAACTCCAAAGATCTGATCCGGCACACCGAGGTCGACCAAGATGAGGAAAAGGCGCGGCGCATCATTCCGAATACTCTCCCAGTACGTGCGCTCTGTTAGGTCCTCGCCGCCAAAGGCAACGGGGCGGTCTAAGCGCTCAATCTCATCTGAGAGGAGTTGGCTGACAACATAGGGCCGGGTTACGGTGGCTTCGATGCGAGAATCAACCCACCACTGTCCCATTGTCGATTTGGTACCTTGGGTCTGAGAGGATGAATAGGAGAAGACCCCTTGAGGTGGGAGATGGTGCTCCAATTAGACCTGCATCTGTAGTTGCAAAGACAGATGTTGAGCGCAGGGATATGGCGGCTTAAATTGGGTCAACCATAAGGCGGTAGTATCGCGATTGCTGTCTCAGTGACAGGAGTTGAAGCGATGATCAGTAGGCCCGTTGAGCTCAGGTCTCAGGTAGCAATATCCACAAGCAACAAGTCAGAGGGTTTTTGGCAAGACAAGACAGTTGACAGGTCAGGGGACATGAGGAGTTTCATAGGATTCTCAATTCTGTAAAAAGTGATGTCCAGGGATAGGGATAGGGATCGGGTGTCGCCTCATGGCTCGTTGCATGGCATGGACATGACTAGGTCCAGAATCCGACAGAATCGAAAGCAGAGTCGAAGCGAGTTTGAAGCGAAGGCTACCAGAAGCAGTCTTGTCCAGTGTAAGAGGAGGGCATGGAAAAAAGATGGACGCTTATCTCTGCAACAAAGTGGGATTGCCCGCTCGTGGCTGCGGGCTGGCGCAGGATGTGATGGCGGCGTGATTGGTTGAGAGGGGGCAAAACTGACGGGCGCAGATAAGGCCTTGGATTCGGTGTATGTATCGAGAAGAAAGCTCAAGATCGAGTAAAAGGCAATCTCAAGACAAGAGTCGTACAAAGCGGGTGGCTGTCTTGTGCGTGTATCTTCCTGATTCGAGACGTTCAAGAAATATCTCGCTTCTAACTCTGAAGGTTGAGGTAGATGTCAACCGCGCCCATTCCGCTCTCCTTTGCTGGCACAAGTAGCGGGCGTTTTATGTCGCAAAACAACGGAACCAGCGGGCGTACTGTTAGGTAGTAGTAGTACCAACGGGTCGTCGGTACCGGGAGGTAGGTACCGTACCGGGAGTATCTTATACCTAATCAATCTTGCAGTGCAGGGGCGTTGATGTTTAATTGTCGCGTGCTCATGTTCCAATGCTGGATGGCAGGCTGTCTGGTTTTTGTCCGGCAGTCTCTCGACAGCAAAGATCTCTCTGTTTAATGAATTAGTATCTGTTCAATTCGTTCCAATGTATCCAATACTTACACACAAATCGCTTGGACAACCTGACCTAAAGCGGTGCCCCCGTCAATGTTGGCGGATTCAAGGTGCAGGTTTGCGGGCGTAGACAAGGCCCAAGTGACATGACGTTTTAGGGTCGTCGGTCTGTTTTCCCCCGCCAAGCAGGGGTCCAGATCCCCACCTTCAAAGTTCAAACCAGCCTCTCACTTCAATTCCATCACTTACAGCAACAGTCAAAGTTGACGCTTTGCTAAACTTTCCACTGTCTCGGGACATTCCATGAAACCTCGCGACCTCGCTTTTTGCAGGTATTCCGAATGTTTGACATGAAACGGGCGCAATGACAGTTTTGACAGCAGATTGTGGCAACCCTAAACATTCCTTGTGCAACACCATACATGACTATGTACCTATCTCAATGACTATTCGACCCAACATCAAGTTAAACCGACAAGGCGTGTTTCATCAATAAAATCTCATGAATCACTTCTTTCCGTTCCTAACCTTTACCGGCAAGGCCAAGCGACAGCCATGTGTCCAACGGCCGTGCAACACCCTAAAAAGCGCCCGCTGAGCTGCACATGTCCTATTCCATCTTGCTAACACTTGACGTTTCACTATTTTCAGCCAAAAGTACAATATTAGGCTCCCATTAGTCAGGGGTCAGGATTCTGCGCAATAGGTCTCCTAGAAGATGCGATTCTGATGCATTTGTCAGCTTAAAAGTATAAGCTTTGTTCAACAACAGGAACTTCTGAAAAGACCATGTCAGGGTTATGCATTCAATACCCAACTACCCTATCAGAGAACTTCTCTGTCTGTCATATCATGATCACCCACTTAGAAACGCTAGGTACTTTTGTAAACCGTTTCGATGTTTCCTTTCTATCAACTTGATTTAGCTAGGGATCCATCGACAGGAACTCGAGTCTCCTTTAACTCGACTTCTGCTATAGACATAATGCATACTCTCAAGTTTAACCCAAATAACCCAATTCTTGGGCTCTAATTACCATTCCTCGTTACTTGTAATGATTTCACTGTAAATGGTCGAAGAAACTTGTATTGTCTAATTTCACATTATCATTTATATTCCCTATATTCACCCTATCCTCTATCATCCTCTCTATCGCACAGGAACCCAACGCCAGCGTCAAGTTCACTCCAGCTTCTGCCCCTGTCTCCCTACATATGTCTTCATCCCACGGTCTACACCCGCTGCCCACCGCGCAATAGTCTGCACTCCCACCGGCAGCACATTAAGCCAGTCAACCCATCTAGCATACAACGGCATGGCAACAGTGGCGCCCTTGCCGCTGTCAATAGCTGAAACAATCTCCTTGGCCACATCCACCGGCTCTACGACCGGTGCGATGAAGGAGTTGGGCGTCTGTACCCCATAAAAGAGAGGCGTGCTCACTTGGCCGGGAGTGACCAGCACAGTTCGGATCTCGGGATGGCTTTCGCGTAGTTCAGCCGTCAATGAGCGGTGCAAAGCCGTGAGACCAGCCTTTGCAGCAGCGTAGTCCGTCAATTGTGCGGCGCCAACGGTTCCAATGACAGAAGAGATGTTGACGATAGTACCACCGTTTCCACCGCGGATGATAGCAGGCAGAAACGCCTTGAGACAGTAAAAGGGTCCAAGAAGGTTAGTAGTAAGACTCTTGTCGATTTCATCCAGGGAGAGGTCCAAGAGTGTCTTCCCAATGACAATAGCAGCGTTGTTGATGAGCACAGTTGGAGTGCCGAGCTGAGATATAATTAGAAGCAATTCCAACAATTTCACAAATTCGAGACTTACATCCTTCTCAATCTCAACCGCAACCTTGGCAACTTGATCCTTGTCGCCAACATCACACTTGTAGTACGTAACGCCCCTCGCCTCCGTATTCTCCATATCGTTCACATCCAGCACCGCCACCGTCGCGCCGCGCATACCATACACCTCAGCAACAAGTAGGCCCATGCCGCTAGCACCGCCCGTGATGACGATGACTTCCTCACTCAGATCAACCTCGCGCGGGATGCCATGGGCGATGCGCTGGTTGATCACGTTGGCCATCCAGAAGAGAGTGACGATGGTGGCCCAAGCGATCGAGGCCACCATGGGCGGGGCTTCCCACTTGACCGTCTGCGCGCGAAAGCACAGCGGTATGATCCAGCATACAAAGGGGTGCAGAAGTGTTGTGTTGAGGACCTTGAGGAAGAGGTCGACGGAGAGCGGCGCAAACCATGAGTCGCGCTGCGGCGGCCGCGGGTATTGTGCGGCACTGGGCATGATGAGGTGAGTGTGAGGCTGAGATGAGTTGAGTTGAGGATCCAGACACAGACTTTATATCTTATCTGTGTAACAATTGAATGAGTGTGAAAATATTCAAGGGATTGAAGTCTTGTTTGAGAGAGAAAGGCCAGAGTGGTGAGACAGCTTGAAGTTGTAGCATGTGGGAGTGAAACCATATGCGTCTCTAAGCGCCGTACTCCAAAACAACCCCTGTCACGTTGCCGCTATGAACCCACCTCAAGTTGAAGAGCCTCCATTGACAAGGAGGTAAATCTAACAGCATGTGATGAACCAATCCATTGGTAGACACTATTGAATATGTTGTATAATTATCATCAGTTCTCATGATCATTGTTTGCGTAACTCGTTTGTTTATTGGTACTAAATTCATCAAGAGTTAGGCGCCTATGATACAGCCATCCATCCACTTAGGCTGTCAAGTCTATTATGTTGTTACATTTTTAGATAGTAGGGTAAGTTTACAATTATGATACAATACACCAGCGCCGGTCTATATGCAAAAACTGGTCATCATGTTTCTCGTACAATCACCGTTTTTCAATCGCCGTTTTTAAGATCTGCCCCGTCCATATCGAGGGGCATAAACACCCCTGATCTCGCGATCGTCTCGATCCTCCCTGTCGCGGTTTCGCTGAACAGCGTCCTTTTTCCATGAGTGATAGCTAGGATCTCGCGTGACACCCTCCTGTCGCCACTTCTGCGGCGGCTTAATGCCCAGCGCAGCCTTTTGCTCCCAGACATTCTTGCCGCGGCGGAACCAGCGCTCTTGTCGACTCTCCTCCTCTTCAGCATTGGCCCGCCACTTGCTCCTGAGAATACGACGGATGGCCTCGGGCGACACCTCGAACTTTTGCGCCAGAGCTTCAGTTGTGTAGACTTCGGGGAACTGGGCGTTGAGGGCGCGGATACCACTTAGAGCATCGGGGGAGAGACGTTTCCGTGGCCGCCAGCCTTCGGGGAACTTTTCCTTGAGAGCTGCTTTTTGGGCCTTCCACATATTCTCCTTGACTTGCGGTTGTCCGGGTGGAGGGCCCTTGGGTCGTTCATCAAGGATCCCTCTGAATGCGCCAGATTCGGCGGACGAGCTGCGTGCTTCCCTCCTTGCATTTCTACCAGCCTTGAAATCAGATGGATCCGGTCTTCGCTTTCGGGGTTTATCATCGGTGCCTGGTTGAGCTTTCCAGGGTATCGAGGGTATCGAGGTTTCGGTTAAAGAGTCAGGTTCAGAAGTCTCTTCTTTCACCGAAGGAGTCTCATCCTTTGGTGGGGCACTGGCATCCGACTCCGTATCCTTCGAAGCTGCACTGGAAGCATCTTGGTTGAGATGCTTGGAGAAGTGTAGAGATCGAGCCTGTCGCGCAAAGGCAAAGTGGTTTTGGTACAGCGCTGGTCTTGCCGCAGGAGTGCGAAGGCGAACAAGCGAGGGTGAGGCTTCAAGTTTGTGGACCTGAGATAGACCTTGCACAAAGATCTTCAATGGCGTGGCACGACATGTGCAGCTCATCATGATAAGTTGGACCGACGACTGCGATCAAAAGAACGGCAAGAAAAGTCGAACCGAATTTGGGCCAAGAGCACGAGGCTTCATGATGGGAGCAGGGGTCCGCAAGTGGGGCCGTTGGAAAGATTGAGTTGAAGTCAATTTGGAGCTACGGATTTATGTTGGCCCGTATCTTGATGCAACTCATGAACATCCAGACGATTCATGATTTGATTGGCAATGAATCTGCAAGTGCAAGGTCACTGTTTGCTGAGTGAGACGGGCATGCAAGCCTTCCGTCTCCCGTCCAAGAACCTTGCTCATACTCATGATATCGTGAGCAACCACAAGAATTAACGTTCAACGGCCTTACACTTAACCAATTCTATCCTCACTACTCTACTAACTAATTTCGTGATCCATCAACTCCATTCATCAAGTTGGTGTTTTGGGTGAATCTACGGTATTCTTCTTCTATCTATCAGGTGTTTATTCTCCCTCGTTAGAGGACCACAAACAGAATACTCATATATTCTTTCCGCACGACAAGTTACATCGTTTTTCGCGAATGCCGAGATTCATATATGGTGTGACTATATACAAATTATATATGATATTGATTTATTACTCGATCCTATTCCTAAACCGTACACTCGTACACTTCTCAACGTTGCCGAAACAAAGGCCTGAAGTCGATACTTTCGTTTCCTACACCCTCCAAGTCAACTTATCATTAATGACTAACATTCGAGGGATGTCGTTGTCATCGATCATCCACACAATTCGGAGATCTACTCCGGTGACGCTAACAAAACAGCCATCCTTGATCCGTGTTATTAGTGTGTAGCAGACAAGTCTTGCCACTCCCTTCTTAGAGTCATTGGAACCTCACGTACTCGCAGCATTACATGCTTTAGGCAGGTCGAGATACTTTTATTCGATCGTTTTGCTACTGCCCTCGCTTAATTGATGGTGTTAACTTATAATTTACTGTGCCAGCCAGAGTCACGCTGGAACACGATGCCCCCTTGGTGAACTCGTCGGTTTGCGGAACCAAAGTCAAGCTGAGCGTCCATTGGTTCAGGAGAAAACCGTCCAGCTAGTCAAGTAACGGGATGACAAAAGAGGCGAGCTTTCCGGTGGGCTCCCGTTATGAATCGAACGCCCAGGGACCGGGTTTAAGCTGGTACTGAGATCGCTAGTCGTTAAGAATACCGTGGACTTGACGAGACATTGACGCCGTTTAATACATCTGTGTTGGATTTTGTTTCCAGGGCATCGTCGTTGCATTAGTCGGCTATTGTTCTTGCTGTTTTTCTCGCCACTTGGTCGCCTTTTTAGATCGTCGTCTCTGGATGGGGTTCAGTTTCTTTGTTCCTTCTAGTTTGTCAACAACGTGCTAACCGAAGCAAGCCAACAACATAGAGTATTCTTTTAGTGCAGCTGTCTCTTCAAAATTGGTTAGAGGGTGCTCAGAGGCGGAGACAGATATCCACTGTCATGTGCTGGATCGTGCTCGTCATCAGTCTGTTGTAGACTCTTTGGAAAGGAGACCCTTGGTTTTAAAGACCATGTAAGTCCTTTTCTATTGGAACCTATTCTGGTTCTGCTTGATTCCATTGTACTGTATCGATACCATGGATCACCACTATTCTACCTCCAGATCTAATGACGCCAGAAACGTCTGGGGTTATAAGTTTAATTGGACTCCCAACCATCAGACCGCACCGGATATTGCTCACTTACTCTATTCATATGATAAGTTAGCCACAGATGCTTTGGATCGATTGGACGTTATCTCCCCTCCCACAACGAAAGGGTGGAAGTGTCCTCATGGGTCTGGTCCTGGTCAAAGAGACTTATACGAGCTTCTCAAGAAGCATGCCAGCTCAGATGAAGTACTAGGTCAACTATGGGGAGAGGTCTCTACAGTCCCCGAGTGGGTTGATTGGGAGCAGATTGAGCGAGGACAACAAGTGGTGTATCAATTCAGCGGACAGATTCTATTCGGAGTCAGTTGAGCAACTCTATCAGATTGCCATGTTTTACTGACCATCTCAAAGCTCCTGTATAAGTCATTGTTAGGTGGAATGGGTGCATACCGAGTTGTCGAGACTCTTTCAAGAACAGGAGGATTCGGTGTTAACGTCACCAGGCGCCGCCTCTTGGAAACTCTACAGCATTTCATGGAAGTCGTCGAGGATCTTGACGCTGTAAAGCCTGAAGGAAAGGGCTATGTCTCTTCAGTCCGGGTACGACTTCTACACGCCTCAGTTCGACGACGACTCATGCAACTTGAACGCGAACAGCCAGGCTATTTCGACATGGACAAATGGGGAGTACCCATCAACGACATGCACTCGATTGGTACTATTGGCGTTTATTCAGTAGCCATCGTTTACATGGCCCTTCCTCAGCAAGGCATTTACTTGTCCGAGCAACAGACGACCGACTATATCGCCCTATGGCGCTGGGTTGGATACCTACTAGGAACACCCGTGGACTGGATGGCCACGCCAGAGCAAGCCAAAGTCCTGTGGGAGTCTATCGCAGTATCCGAGGTAGCCCCATCAGCGAATTCACGTATCCTCGCAAACAACATTCTCACAGCAGAAGCCCGAGTTCCACCCCTGAACCTACCTCGTGAGGTACTAGCCGCCCATGCGTATAGACTTAACGGAGATGAACTCGCTGGCGCTCTTGGTATTGAGAAGCCTAGTTTACGTTATCGTGCTATTGTGTGGCTGCAGTGTGCCTTTCTCTTTTTGTTGAGTTATAGTTACCCCTGGCTGCCTGTCGAGATGCAAAAGAAGCGAGAACAGGTACGTGTATAACCCCTCTTGACAGACCTGATCCCCTTTCATTCGTCAAAAGCCCATTATTCCACCGCCTCAGATAAGGTATCTTCTAAGCCACTTGGCCCTACTTCAAAGAACACGAATGCGAGAACCCCGTGGCTGACGCAGTGCAACAGAGGTTCAAAAAGTTTGCCAATTTTATGATCCACAACAAAAAGATAGGCGGTCTCGGCGAGTCGACTACTTTCGAGTTCCAATACCTTCCGCGGATCGGCATGCTCACGGAGCTAGGAGTGCGTGAGGAGCTAAACGAGAAACAAGAGGCGAGGCAGTCAACATCACCCGGTCTCTTCAAACCCATGGTACATCAGATCGCCTCGCAGAGGGCAGTGCTCGTAGTCGGGACGATTGCTGGAGCCATCGCAGCGGTAAGCCTCGTCAGATTCGTGGGCGTATCGGGCTGGTTTCGAGGTATACCGCGCCATCTGCTGTCGGCTGTCTTGGCGCAGTCGCAAAGCCTCATCTGGGCTGACTAGTAGATTGATCACTTGATAGTAGGACCAGCCAATAATACGAATTATCCAAAGCATAATGATCACCGAGCATGTATCTTGAGTGTTTGGGTATAATTCTGGATTCAGAACTAGGATTAGAACAACTAGCTATAGTGTACAGAGTTGCGCCAGCTAGGCAAAGGCCGACTATATGTGGCACATTTACCGCCATTTCCATGAGTAACCTGCAATAACCAAAAAGACATGTTTTACCAACTCCTACAATAACCATGCTGAAGAGGATGAAATGCTCCATTGTAAACCTGGGTAGACAACACGCTCAATCCTGCCACCCACCGACTCCCAGTTACCATTGCCCTGTACCGTTAAAACGCCAAAGAAAAGCCACAATATAATATTGGTTGATCAGTGTATCAAGCTTAAGCATCGTGCATCAGCTCGACGGGAGGTCGGGCAGTGTGTGCCAGGATGGGCTTGGATTCCTCCACAGGGCTGTACTCCATGGGCATATCCGTCATGTCCTCGACAATCACAGCAGGCATGGTGCTTTTCTCCTCAGGCTTGTAGATAAGAGTGGAGGATCGCGAGCGTGTGCGGCCAGGCAGCGCGGAGTCGGGAGGAGTAACAGGCGAGGCGTCTTCCGCGTCAACAGGGCCGGGGCGGTGGTGCAGCTTAGCAAGCGCATCAGCGAGATCCTCGGCGTGAACCAGCTTGTTGGGCGCATCCTCAAGGCGCATCTCCCAGCCGTGGGGAGGGCTAGGAGGGGGCGAAATGAAGAAGAGCTTGCCAGCGTCGGGCAGAGCAAGATGCTCATCGCGCTTGTCGATAGGTGTAGGCTTGCCAAAGTAGACACGGCACTGCTGGCCCATGATAGCCTCGTTATCCCAGACCTGGCGGACGGCGATGGCGGCCTGCTCGTCATAGAAGGAGACGACAATGCGGCGGAATGATTTTAGCGGGGCGAAGGCGTGGATAGGAGCCGAGTGGGTGATGAGGTCGCGGATGACATCGAGGTTCTCGGGGAGGAAGATAGCCTTATCGGTAAGGTTGGTGAAGAGAAGAGTGTTGGAAGGAGGCGTGGGCTGGGTCAGAGGTGGGAGGTTGGAGAGGTCGAGAGTGAGGTTTGAACGGCGCGAGGCGGAAGAAGAAGATCGGGAGTGTTGCGGTGAGGTCTCCATTTTGAATATGTTTGTGGTTGTGGTTGTGGTTGTGGTTGTGGTTGTAGGTTGTAGGAAAGAGGTTGTGGTAGAGCAGTTGTAATGACTGGCTCTAGAGTGGGTGATAGAGATAGAGTAGAAGATCTGCCGGGTCCTGTCGATCTCTTGGTATGGATGCCTTTTGTTATTGAGAGTCAAGTGTCTTGCTCTGTTTGTTGTACTTTTGCTTGTTGGTTCTTGTTGTTTGTTTCTGAGTTGAGAGCTGAAGAAATGTGCGAACTGGGTGGCTATTATGTATTTTCCATTCTCTTCCACTCAAGCGCCGCCCGCCTCAGGAACACGACGACGGGACGACTAAGCCTCCCAGCCGCTCAAAGCAGAAACCCACTGCGGTCCAGTAAACACGTACAGGGCAGGATACAGGATACAGGGGGGGTTCGTGGAGGCCGGGGCTGTGCATCTGCAGGGTACTCCACTATTTTGCCTCAATTCGACCAGTGAGGAAATTTCCCCACTGTTGGAAACCTCCCGTCACGGCTATGGCGATGGCGATTCCATCCCTGGATCTGGGGCCAGAACGTTAAGCTTTTTTGCGATCACTCGGATTAAGGCCGGTTTTTTCTGTTGAGGAGATTTTAGAAGGCTGTGCTACAGTACAGGGGCAGGTAAATCCCATTCTCGACTCATGTTGGCTCCTATCCGGATCGGACTATGGAGTATTTCCTACGGACTATCAACATCAAGTGATGTCCCAGGGCAGTGAAGGTAAAGACAATGGAATGAGCAGACTCTGCCATGTCACGCTCTCATGTCACAGCCCCTCGGCATTAGATGGTTTAGTCGTCGGACCGTCTGTCTCGAAGAGCCGTGTCCAAAACCCATTCAAGCCATCTACTGTTTTACCGCCGATGAAGATCGTCCACCACGATTCAATTTGACACACCCACCCCCTGGAAACTTGCATGAGACTACTGCAGAGTATCGCACCTTGACCCCGGACATTCAACCTCCATAGACTTTTTGCCGTGGATAGGATGTTGCCTGAGACTGTTAACTCGGTAGAACTCAGTCTCTTTCTCTGTTCGATATTGCTAAACAGGCACTATATACTCCTTATCTCGATGTGTCTCTTCCTATCAGAAAGGCCTTTAAGCAACTTGATTCTACTGAAGACGTCCGAACGTTCAGACTCCCATCTCTATCTAACCGCAAGGATCCCCCACGGCACAAATCAAGTCCAGCCAGTCACAGCTCTTGAACAGCCGATGACCTCTCCAAACTTCAAAGGGGGCTGTGCAAGAGGAGAAACAACATCCATTCCCATCTTGCACAAAGAATGCGAGCTTATTCCTTTCCTGCCCGAAGGTCCCGAACACGACCAAGATTACGCTTTGTGGTTTATTATCTGAGCTTATCCGACGTTCTTGTCAAGGTCTGTGCTTGCTGCGTATGCATTGTCCCAATATCAAATGCTTCAGCCTTTGCCCTGTGGCTATAAGCTCTTTGCCGAGATTGCGCCAGACCTCCGCCCTCTTCGACTAGACTAGGTAGATTTTGGCTCTTCCCGAAACCGATAGACTAGTCACATCCAGATCAAGGAATCGTCTCGGGTTATGGAGCACTGTTTTGCCGAGCGGGGTCTTTGAGTGAGGCCTTGTCTATTGCTCCTAACTATCGTCAATGTCGTCACTTTTGCCAACTTTACTGTTCCCCTACCATAGATACGGCTATACGAGTGATGGAGGCAAATTGCATTGCCAACTATTCTCCAAGATACGCATGAGTTTGTTTGCTGATTTTGCTCACCTCAGCTATTTGCCTCTGACCACCTAACCTCTACAGCCAATAGATCGGTATCAGTCTTGATATTATCCAGGATATACAAGTACTTCAAATCACATCTACCCTAGCACCACTTGAGAATCATGCCAAGCCTTGCCCTACACAGTGACCTTCGAATGCAATCCTTACAAGGATCACAACACATGCAGCCATCGGAACACCAACTGTAGGTAAAAAGTCTTCTCATACCTTCCCATTTCGGCAGTCGAAAACATTGGCACTGCAAAGGACTTTAGACGAGGATTGACGTGTCATTTATCGATAGACTGGTTGGTCGGCAATTTAACATGGTATTTTTCCTTAAAGTAAACTACAATAATTGTCTTGAGGATAACAGGCCTCCTCGGCAATTGAACTGGGCCGTTAATCTAAGCTGTCTTGATGAAGCATTAACTTGGTATGCTCCACGGATCAAAGCATAAACTCCGGGTCTACCTACCCCTGATTTACGCTTAAACAAACACGTCTAGACCTCCAATACAAGCTCAGCACTGACATCCAAATACCAACAACTCACAAGCTACCTCAACTGCTTAGGTATGCTCAATAATTGATTCGGCCTCCCAATGAACCTCCGAAACAACCTACGCCACACTGGCCACTCACCCAACGCCACAGCGCACAAGCCACCCGCCACATCCCTGTCGTGATGATACCGCCCCGCTGGGAGGCAGCTCACTGCCATATGCAAGGAACAGAAAGCCCAGGCCATCTCGCGTGGCTCAGATCCCAAAAGCAACGTCACTTTAGCAAAGCCATTGAGGAATCCTGCAATTTGCAATTACCATTCTGGACATGTGGCTTGGCTCGACGACGATCCCTTTTGTCCGACTTGGGAAATTGGGGCCGTGATTGACTATGGCGCAGCAGCTCCTATACGACGTGTTCGTGAGTCTGCGGTCTGTGATATTGGAAATTGACTACGTCAGAGTAGAGCTCCGCCCATATTCAGAGGGCTTTTGTCTTGATGTATTGAACAGCTATACTATACAGATATGACTAGTATACAGCGCCACAGATCACAAGGCCTCTAGTCTAGTCAAGGGTCCAAGCTACCATGTCGAGTTGGATCCATGAGCTCCAGCTACTCCACACGTCTATTTCAGCTCGGTTGCCCTGTCTTGGCTTTTGCTCCCAAGTCATGTGGCTTATCGAAGTTCGACGCCCAACTCCTTGACCAGAGCCTCGCGAACCTTTTCGTGGAAAGCGTTGGCCTCCTCGTTGGTCAGTGTCCGCTCCAGGCTACGGTATACGATGCGGTACGCCATGCTCTTGCGCCCGGTCTTGGGATGAGTGAACTCGTCAATGAGCCTCACATCCTCAACATCGTCACCTCCTACGTTGCGTACGATTTCCATCACATCGTTCTCGTGGAAAATACCCTTGGTGTTACCGCCCGCTGCCGTCGTGGAGCTGAGCCAGAAGGAAACGTCTCTGGGGCAGGGAGGGTACTTGGAGAAGGGGACGAAGCGCTTGAGGGTGTCGAGGTTGTCGGTGACGCCCTCAAACTGGGACAAGAAGCGGTTGTCTTTTGACCAGAACAGTCGGATGTCAGGAACCTTGAAGAGAAGCATGGCGATGCGGTCAATGCCGATACCAAACGCCCAGCCTAGTTGGTTTGGTACACCTGCATTGATGTAGATATCCTGCTTGACCACACCACAACCCAAGACCTCAAGCCAGTCACCAGCATAGTAAACCTCCAACTCCCATGAAGGGCTGGTGAAGGGGAAGTAGGCCTCAACCCATCGCATCTGGAGGGGCTCATCCACAAAATTGGGGTCATCCTTGATCGCGGTAGCCTTGGCCCTAGAAAAGATATCGACAACCATATTTTCTAGCGACCTCTTGAGATGGGCACCAATAGCCTCGGCCTCAGCAGCAGTATGATGAGCGTCCTGGAGAGGATTGCGCTCGGGGTGGATGGCAGGATTCGGGTCGTCTACTTTAACACCGTGAACTGGCAGCTTTTCAAGATCCTTCCACACTGCTGCAGCTACGTCGCCATTGGGAACTTGAGTGCGATCCCATGACCTGGCACCCTCCATCTGATGGAATACAGGGTAGTGACTTCGGTCAATGGCATCTCTTCTGTAGACATCGGCGGAGATGAGGTAGCCGGCGCTCTCGTTGTTTCGGAAGGTATCGGCTTGGTGTGCACTTGTGTGTGTTCGCAGAAGAGTCTCGCTGTTTAGATAGTATGTGTCGGAAAGAGCACGGCCGGGGTGGTTCGCAGGGAATCCAAGCGAGTCAAAGTTCTGTGAGGTCGATACGACAGGGCTGAATTCATTGTGGTATTTGAAGGTCGGCTCCGGGAAGTTGGACTGTATAATCTGGCGGGTGATAGAGACAGGATGGTCCTTTAGTAGGTGTAGCTTCCTCGTGGTGGCATCGAGGACGTTCGCAGGTACATTGAACCACTCTGGATCGGTCTTGATGGTCTGTCCGCGGATGGTCACAGAGCCCTCTTTGGAGCTTGAAGATCCCGTCGAGTGTACTGTGACACGGTCAAGCCAGTCAGCGAGACGTCCATGCAAGTGATTGACTGAAACTAGACCGACCCGACGAGTAAGCCCTCACAGCGCAAGCTGTTCGCAGCAGGATAGAGCTCCGGGGAAGCTGGGCAGCTCGAGGGGCAGAAGCCCGAAGGCAGCGCATGCCCTGGGCGTAAAGTCTCATTTTGAAAACGTGTGAAGCTCAACAATTACATTATAGGCCGTTCTGGCCACGCAACAGACGCCAATGGCTGGTTGACGAGTCGTTAAAAGAGCTCGAAGATTGTTGAATTCCGAAGTGGTTCCACGACAGGCGTGTGTAACCAACCTCAACTGCAAAAAAGTTCGGCGCTCGGCCTTACAACTGCTCCGGATATAATCAGTCTCAGTCAACGACTCCAGCTTCTCTCCAACGGTCCCCGTCATCTTTAGCGTAAAGTAGAGCTCCACGATCCCTGCTTCGGTAACTTGACAGCCGACTCCGATCCGATGCCCCGGCTACAGGAGCTAAACACCGGGCCAATTGATAAGTTCCAGCGATAGAATCGCTGAGGCTCAGGGAGTTTTCTGATAGACGGGAAAGCGAACCCTTGCCGACGTAGTAATCGTCAAAGGATTACCGAGTGCATTTTTTTTCTGACTTTCCGACATCGCCCATTGTCATTCATTTCTGCCAATTCTTCTCTTTCACGGGAAATGTCGACAGTAGAACCTGGCATTCGCAGTCGATCGACATTGAGAGCTTAACTTTAGATAGTTCTAAGCTAACTAACTGCGCTGCGTATATATCCTCGGTTTCCCCCTCCGCTGTAAAACTAAACCCACGCACGTCATGGCCACGGCACAGGCGACCATGGACAAAACAACGGCGACGCCTGCAAAGGCGACTGTTGATGCGAAGAAGACGACGATAAGATATCCCTTTTGGTTTGGAGGAAGCGCCAGTAGCATGGCTGCTTGCGTTACGCATCCGTTGGATCTAGGTATGTTATGTCTTGATGCTGATCGATCATGATAACCGACTTGAGCTGACATTGCGCCCACGACAGTCAAGGTAACGCTTCACAAGCTCTTTTACATAGTATAACGACTCCTTACACTCTTCTCTAGGTCCGTCTTCAGATGCGCACCGGCAATGCGCCCAAGAACATGGTCGGCACATTCGTTCATATCCTGCGACATGATGGTCCTCTCGGTCTCTACAGCGGTATCTCAGCCTCGCTTCTGCGCCAGATGACCTACTCGACCGCGCGATTCGGAGTCTACGAAGAGGTCAAGACACGCCTCACGCAGCGCAACGAAGGCCGAACTCCCTCCTTTGCGACACTCGTTGCTCTAGCTGCTGGCTCTGGCTTTGTCGGAGGTATCACCGGAAACTTTGCCGATGTCCTGAACGTGCGCATGCAGCACGACGCTGCGCTTCCCCACGAGCAGCGTCGCAACTACAAACATGCTTTTGACGGAATGGTCCGTATGGCGCGCGAGGAAGGCCCCAAGAGCATGTTCCGCGGCTGGTTGCCCAACGCTGGACGTGCTATGTTCATGACGGCCGGTCAGCTTGCTAGCTACGATGTTTCCAAGAGTTTGCTTCTCAAGTACACACCCATGGAGGATAACCTCAAGACTCACTTTACTGCCTCGTTCTTTGCTGGTTTGGTCGCTGCGACTGTGACAAGTCCTATCGATGTTATCAAGACTCACGTTATGTCCTCGTCGCACAACCACAATATTCTGCACTTGATGCGCGAAATTCACCAAACCGAGGGGCTTATGTGGATGTTCAAGGGCTGGGTTCCCAGTTTCCTTAGACTCGGACCGTACGTATCTCTCTCTCACTCTCTCACTCTCTCACTTGAACAGCATAACTAACATTCACACAGACAAACTATTTGTACATTTGTCTTCCTAGAGATGCACCGAAAGGCATACCGAAAGGTGCAGGGCTTAGAAACGGCGAACCTGTAGACTGGGCATTATAGACCAGGGAGAAGATACGGGCATAGTTTGGCGTTTGCTTTTTGTCGGGTGTTCCCGTTGGCGTTCCTGCTTGGCATTCGAGATCTCGACAGAGCTTCTCGTGTAAGGGAATCTGTTTTGTATACCATACTCAACACATAGAGGGCGAAAGAAGGTGAACGGCATAGAGCTTGGCATCTGTACACTGACTACCAGAATGTGTGCATCTCGAGTCCATGTCTCCTGAAATGAATCCATTCTACGACCGTGCTATGCTGTTTTGATTTGGGACTGTTGCAGATTCCCAGATCCCCTTGAAGTTTATCCCCAAACCCTCTTTGATTACGAATTGACTAACCCATGAAACGCCTCTCACCCTCACTGCCAAGAAGATTGTCCGTACGGTGTTGTTCCGTAAGCTGTCATGCCGCCACCGCCGTACGCCGTCTGGCCGCCACCATATGGTGTGGTGTACCCTCCGTCCTGCCAAGGTGTGGTGCCGCCGCCGTCCATGTTCATGTCGGGACTTCGGGGGCCGTCGAAATCGGCCTCATCGCCGCCGTACTTTCTGGGGTCCAGGCCCTTGAGCAGGCCACCAATCTTTTTCTGCAGCACTCGAATGCCTTCCCGTACGATTTGGTCAGGCTCCATGCTCCCTGATGTTTCCACCTCGAAGTAGAACCTGTTTGGAACTGCGTCGTAGTCGAAAGGCTCACCCTCCTGTGGGGGCTCTTCCCATTCGGCGTATTTGCTCTTGGGCCTAGAAATATCGGGTCAGTCTTATGATATAAAACCTGTAGTAGTAAGTATGCTCACCATTCAACAGCGGGGTCTGTGTCGTTCTCAAACCACCAATCAATGTGGTTCAGCTTGTTGTGAGGATCATACTCAAAGCCAACAGCAGACGTAGGCATCCACTTGGCATGCTCCTTTGCGATTCCCTTCTTGGCGATGCAGCTGATCTTGAGCTCCTGGTCTTTGCGCAGCTTCGCGATCAAGCAGCCATAGCCCTCTGGATCCGTAATCACAGGGCTTCCCACCGAGTTCGCATGGCGTCCATCTACCACCATGTCGCGCGCATACACCTTCATGATCTCATCGGAAGTACACTTGGCGTGCAATGTGAGAGTAACACTGCACTGCTCGCAGTACTGCTCACAGTCGCAGTCTCGCGAGTAGTTGAGATCGGCGACACCTTTTGAGTCGAGAGGGATAAGGCCCAGGCGATGGGCGATGAACTCGTCAGCCAGCACGGAGCTGTTCGTCTCGATTTCGACCAGGTCGATGGCGATCGTGGGTACTTCTGCCTGGATGATTCGTCGCACGGCATTGGCAAAGGCCAGGTTCGTCTTGGAGAGCTCGAAATCGACGTGCGTATGATCGGCCTGAGTCGCATCAGCTGAGTGTCCCGTAGAATCAAATACCCAGGAGTCTTCTCATACCGCAGAGATCTTCACTTGGGGCTGCTCGGGCTCCCCATCCATCGCCATGGGGTCATAATCCATTCCGTCCATGTTGCCTGACGGCGGCGCGCCTCTAAGATTGTGAGATAGCAAGGGTAGCGCAGAAATCGCGCAGAGCAAGGATCAAGATTGATGTTGTATGCGCGTGAAAGATTTAGGTTCGATTCTGGAGATTGACAGGACAGAATGTGGTTATGACAAAGAGGGCGATTTTTCGCAGCGATGCGAACTGCGGCTCTGACTTTAGACGTGCATATGCGATCTGCTGGTCGGTAGCTCGCCCCGGAATATTACTAATCCCGCTCTTATCGGTCCCCATTGCCATGGATGCTTCACGATAAGAAAAAAAATATCCCCGCCGAGTTTGTCCAGCCTCAAGGATAGGAAGATCTACATATCGTCAACGAAACTTTTGTTCGCAGGGCCACTCAACATGAAGATCAAAGCTCTCAGCCGCTCCGTTTCGGCGCAGCAAGCAGCCGGCTCAGATGTCACAAAACAACCACGCAATCTCGATTCCGCCCTCCATCCTTTCGAGCGCGCCCGCGAGTACCAACGAGCCCTCAATGCCGTCAAGCTCGAGCGAATGCACGCCCAGCCTTTCGTAGGCCAGCTAGGAAACGGTCACGTCGACGGTGTCTACTCCCTCGCCAAGGACCCCAACTCTCTTGAGCACTTAGCAAGCGGTAGTGGTGACGGCATTGTCAAGGTGTGGGATCTCGCAGACCGGGATGAGATATGGCATGCTTCAGCGCATGAGAACATCGTCAAGGGACTTGAGTGGACTCGCGACCAGAAGCTCTTGACTTGTGCGGCCGATAGAACGATCAAGTTGTTCGATCCCTACAACACACCCAGCGATGCGGCGCCTATATCTTCGTGGCTTGGATCTGGTGCTTTCACGAGCTTGTCGCATCACCGCTCTCAAAACTCATTTGCGGCTGCTTCGAGTGTGATTTCTATCTACGACCTTGAGCGACACACTGCCGCGCCTGAGGTTCTTCGATGGCCTACGTCCATCGACACTATCACAGACGTCGCCTTTAACTATGTCGAGACATCGGTCCTGGCATCCTGCTCCAACGACCGCTCTACCGTGATCTACGACCTCCGCACATCCACCCCCGTCACCAAGACCGTCCTCAAGTTCGCCACCAATCGTCTTTCTTGGTCCCCTATGGAGGCCTTCAACTTGGCCGCTGCCTCTGAAGACCACAACATCTATATTTTCGACATGCGTAAGTTTGACCGCGCTCTCAACGTCCTCAAGGATCACGTCGCTGCCGTCATGGATGTCGAATGGTCTCCTACCGGTGAAGAGCTCGTATCTGCTTCATGGGACCGAACCGTTCGTCTCTGGAACCGCGACCGCGGGCATTCACGAGACATTTACCACACCAAGCGTATGCAGCGTGTCATGGCTGCTCGCTGGACCCCTGATGCTCGCTACGTCCTCTCTGGTTCTGACGACGGCAACGTGCGACTTTGGCGCGCCAACGCCTCGCGCCGTGAGGGCGTCAAGTCAGCTCGTCAACGCCAGGCTCTCGAGTACAATGATGCTCTTATTGAGCGTTATCAGCACATGCCTGAAGTCCGTCGTATCCACCGTCATCGCCATGTGCCCAAGGTGCTCAAGAAGGCTGGTGAGATCAAGTCTGAGGAGCTCAAGAGCATTAAGCGTCGTGAGGAGAATGAGCGTCGTCATACCAAGAAGCAGTTTGAGAGGCGCAAGGGCGAGAGAGAAAAGATGGTTCTGGCGCGAGAGAAGTAAGGGCAACTAAAGTCAAAATTTATTGTTGCACCTGGGAGAAGAAAAAACTACAATGAGGTTACAAAGGGCATGGAATGGCATTGCATGGCGTTCAGGTCGTCTATTAATGGGTAATCTAGATGACTCTATCTTGAAGAATATACCATTCGCGATTCTCAAGTTTAACACTACATCTTTTAAAGCTTCAAATTCTCAGTGATGTGGGATATCAACCCGACTCCACGAGGTCACAAAACTCGTTGGGGACAAACCATGCATAGAAATGTGAATTTCTCATGACTAACAAATCTAAGCAGACAGCAAAAGATCCCTTTCGAACAAGCACTCAAAACTTCAAGTTTCCCATGAGCGGCATATCCCTTGGCGTGAGCGTCGTGCTGTGTATCTATCCATCCCATTCCAAAACCCCATCTAAGAATCTCTCGTCAATCCTTTCATCGCCCAGCGGCAAGGAGACAATAGGGATAAAAACACAACATGTAACACCACGGATCGAGAGCGCCAGCTTCCCAATACAAGCTGGCACATTACTCTCAGACCAGAACCGCCCGAACCCATACAGTCTCGATCATCCTAGAATGAGGAGAAATAACAAAACGCCCAAAAAACAAATAACCGATGCGAAGAATTGCGTCACGCTATCGGAGGTATCTCTCTTTATCAATTGAACGGAAAACGCCAGCCCCTTCCTTTGTATTTTGTGTATGATGCCATTCCGTTCCATTGATAAGGTAGTGTGGATAATCCCTCTTTTTGCGCGTCAAATCGTCAAATATCATGCCCCGCTAAAACGCCGTAGGAAAAATAACTTTCAAGGAAATGTCGAATTGTTGTAATCCGAATTCGTAATTCGAATTCGTATATTGTACACGCCGGTTGAAACCGGGGAATGGGTGTAATCGTTAATGTTGTGGTTTGATGATGCTGTTGCGAGCAGTCTTCTGTGGCTTATAATTAGGCAGCTCGTTGAACCAGCCCTGGTCCTCGTTATATCTGTAGGCGTGGAAGTCGAGGCCGTAAGGCTTGGGCTCAATGGAGTAAAGCATGCCCAAAGGAATGTCCATATCTGTAATATCCGTCAAGGACAGATCCATGAAGTAAGCCATCAAAACGCGACAGACAGAGCGATGTCCAATGATGAGAAGATGGTCTTCAATACGCTCAACCTCCCGAACCATATCCCGTAGGCGACTGACAACCTGGAGATAACCTTCACCGCCAACTCCAGGATAGATGTAGTTGAGCTTGTCGTGCGCTCGCTTGTTAAACTCCTCAGGCTCCTTCTTCGCAATTTCGGCATAGGTCCAGCCCTCGAACTGGCCCGAGTTCATTTCGTTGAGCATCTCCCAATTCTTGACATCGTAGTCGTCATCAGCTTCAAAATACTCAGCTGTGTCGACGCTGCGGTCAAGCATTGAAGTCCAGACACAGAAATTCTTGTCTTCGATCTCTCGGTTCATCTCGGGATAAGGAGGCGTGTTGTCGCCTGGAACAGGAGGGAATGTAGCCTGAGCCTTCTTGCTCTTCTGCTCCATAAGCCAGTGCTCGCGCTGATAGGTGATGAAATTGTGAAGCGCCTGGCCGTAGCAGTGTCCTCGCTCAGTCAGAGGCGAGTTTCCACCCAGCCTTCCGACCTCGTTATCGACACTCTGACCATGTCGTGTAATCCAGATTTGTCGAGGAGCGAGGTTGAAGCTGGCAAGATAGGTGCTAATACCACTGCTGAGGAAACCTTTGAGACGATGCTGAATCAGTTTGCGACCGACGTCAACCATCTGCGAATTAATTAGTTACAAAATCTATCAGAATTTGCAAATATCACAAACCTGGATGTATTGCAAGTCATGCTCCTCCTCATAATCACCTAGAGGTACATAGGCACTCTCATAAGCGGCAACTCGCTTCTTGAAGTCTGCCAATGACTTTTGAGGGTCCTTGTCGCGATAGTCGGGTCCTGATAGCTTCAGGCGCATGTTCGCCTCAAGAAGAAGAGGGTCGCGGCAGATACTCTCGATGAAAAGGATACCTAGCTTGGGCTCCCGTGCCTTGATGCGATTGGTGATATTTTGTCTTCGCTCAATTGTACTATTTGTAGCGTCAAGAATGCCAACAGCACCTCCCTGGTCAAGCAGGTAATCCATCAGCTCATCTAGAGTATCCATGGCACACTGCTCTCGCATAGCAGCGGCGCTTTGGTTCTTGGGGTCAAAGAATGTGGCAGACTGGTCCACCTCTGACTGAGCACCATCGTTGAGATCAAGTTTCTCCGGCTCGGCTTGCTCAGGACCGAAGGGTGCGGGATTGCCATTGAGCAGGATGGAAGCGGCATGCACCGGAGGATCAAGATGATGTGCCTCTGGTTGCAGCTTGGGATGCACAGAAACTCTGCGGCCAGCAGCTGTACGTCTTCGGTTTCCTACATTAAAGATGCGGGAATCATGCTGCTGCCAAGAAAGATATCGTTGAAGCTTCTTGGTGATGTAAGACTTTCCTCGAGCTGGCAAGCCAACCATGACAATAACGAGCTTCGCAGCAACATCGCGGTGGGGAATTCTTCCATCAGGCGAAACTTTTGACCGGGTCATGCCCGGAATGTTGAGCGTTGTGGCATGCGGCCGCACTCGTGGTGTGTGACCACCTGAATTTTGTCGTAACGGAGGTCTATTTCCACACGTCAGTCGAGGGGTTCACAAGCGGGATTGTCAGTACTAAAAAGGGCCGAACGAGGTGGATTTGTGGTTCGCGACCCCAACTTGGAAAAAAGAAAAAAAAAATGACGGCACTTACATGCGTGGCGAGCTCGGCGCTGTAGAAGTGACGCTACGCGCATAGGTGGGGGTTTCCGTCAAATCGTTCAGTGATCGCAGCGCCACAGCCAAGGAAGAAGGGGCATTTGCTGGAGGAGGAAGATGGTCATGATCACCATCTGGGGGAGGAGGTAGAACAGCGTAGTTGTTTGGGTTATTCGGATGCGACGATGGATCTGAAGTTGGGTGTGGTGTCGGGTTCGAGGTGGTATTCGATGTAGGTGGTAGAGATTCAGAAGACGTCGGCGCTGCTGACGAAAATTGCGCTGGCAGCGCTGGCGAAGGTGGTGAGACACCGAGAAGATTATGCATCACAGATTTTAACAGTCCGTGCTGTTTTGAATGTCGGCGACCTGCGTCTAGATATGAATGAGTATGGTGTGTGGTGTTTTCGAGTAATAGAGGTAGATGCGATCGCGGAAGGTAGGGGGCCCAAATAAGTAAGGATGAAAAATATGTGAAGCAGGGTTCGATTGATCAAAGCAGTTGCAACGTAGCAATAGATGTTGAAGATCTTTTGGAGATTGAAACTTTGTATGAGGAGAAGAAAGAATCGCAGCAAGGAGAGGTGTAGCAGCAGTTGAATGGCTAATAAAGCATAAGGAAAGGATGGTAGGGCAAATACGTATGTTGGAAAGCTGGAGCTGTAAGAAACAAGGAAACTACGTACCTGCAGGGGCCACCGGAATCGCTGAAGGCATCTGAGTAGCGAGGGAGACTAAACTCCAAATCGAGGGCAATGGGCGACTCTGACTCTTGAGAACCAACCAATTAACAATGATTACGGCCCCAGTAAGGCCCGGCGCAATGGTCCACAGGGGCTCCTCAGTGGGCTTTGGCGTGTGTTTCTTTCGGTAGGTTTGATTTTAGAGAGGGTTCCCTTTCAGTGGCGTTACTCGCTCGGGGCGCTCGGGGCATCCGCCAAGGTCCTGTCCTTGACCGGAGGTGAGTTGAGTTGAATTGGGTTGGTGAGGATGGGAGACCTCCACGGGCTGGTTGCAGTGCAGCGCAGCGTTTAGAGGCTGACTCTGCTTTGCCTTTGCTTTGGTAGGTGTCGTCGCGAGTGGACTCGGTGGTGCCGTGCCGCGACTAGCAGTGGGGAAGAATGCAGGACCCTAAAAAGTTGCGGTAGTGGCGCTGCACAAGCTTAGGTTAGCTTGGGCTTGGCTGGCTAACTCCCACAGGAAGTTGTTGAATCGTACAGTGGTGTAGATTGTTTTTGTAACGGAGGTGAAATGAAGTTGAGGTCGAGTCGATAAGATCTTTCCTCTTCGGGGGATTGTTGAGCAGGCTTCTCCTCGTCAAAGCCCTTGCCCTACTATTGTAGGTCAATCGAACAAAACCTCGCTGTCAATGAGTCGATAACTCTGTGTGTTGTAATGCTGTGCTGTGTTGTCTGCCTCGTTTCCCTATTATTGGGCTGAGGCTTGTTGGTTCGTAAATGCTTGGCGCTGTGTCTTTTCCTGTCTTTTGCTGGTTGTGTCTGCTTGCGATACGTCACCACAGTTAGGCTGTGCCCATCAGAGGGTCTGCAGATCGAGGATGCAGATGGTTGTAATTATTATAGTGACAGCCTCGAAATGCGTTGCTTGGGTATCTCCGTTGCCCTGACTGGGGTTGCTTGTCTGGTTGCAAGATATCAGGAGAGCGAGAGGCAAGGTGAGGTGATGTGAGCCCAGGTGGTTGAGGGTCCGTGTCGGGCGGTTTTATTAGTGACAAGGAGCCCGAGTAAATGGCCGCGGAGCCCTCAAGGCTGTCATAAAACTAATGTGCGGAGAAACATTGGTAACGGATGAGTCCAGGGTTGCAGGCCAAGTGCTGCAATGGGTATTAAACTATATTGTCCGTTGACCTATCCAAGGTGAGGAATAAGATACTCAAGGTGTGTCTGCTGGCCTAGATTGGATAGTGCAGGCTGCGCTCGTGAGACTCGTTGCCCTTAGGTGGCGCTGCGCCTGTGTTGGAGCTGTTGGAGTGCATTGGATCGATCCCTCGGCCTGGTTTGCACCGACTTACATCATTGTACGTTGACTTTCTCAGCTGTGCATCCCACACGCACCTCTACATTCAGGTACAGGCGGCCCTGCGGCTTTGCATCCAGATCTCAAGTCATTATTTCCCCCCTTTTGGGATGTATACCGGTAGCTTACCCTCCATACGAATGCACGCTCCACACAAGTAACGAGTATAGTCTCATTTTCAACAAGATGGGCTGGTTCAGGCTAAAGGGGAGACCCAGATACGCAGGTATCGCCCCCTAAAATGCCATGTCCGGGTCCCGAGATCCATGGCCATATGTACCGTTCAGCTGGGCCTCCTTTACATCTAGCTACATCCTGCTCAATGTCCAGGAATCATGTACCGAGTATCCCGCGAAATGTGGCATGTTATGGCCTTGCTTGCCAAGGGCAGGCCAAGGTTACTCAAATCTACGACATCTCGCGGTATCACAAATCCGAGAGATGCTGCATGCTGGACAGTGAGTTCCGCGCGCCCATCGGATGTATCCCTTCTAAAGGAACCTTGACCAGCGGCTGAGTTTCAAGGTCTTCTTTGCTACTCTCTTTGAGCTTTACTCTGGCATAAAATTCCAGTCGGGATACAAGCCCCCAACTCTGCCAAGCCTTTGGCTAAAACTTGTACAACATAGAGCCTCTGAACATGGAACGGTGGCGCGTCGGCCCTTGCTGGCGCCAGGAAAAGACCCAAGTGTATGAATCTCAAACTCACCGAGACGGTCGCCGTGCATTGTTTCTTCGCTTGCCGCCTCACCTCCTCCTCGGATTCAGAAAAAATACCGAACGAATACGCTCTCTATGCCTACACCAGTATCCAGTAAAATACCTAGAGTAAGGTAACAGCTTTGAAATCTCCGCAAACGGAACCTGAACTCTATTTTATGTTTGGTTTTATGTAGTAATCCTTGTGAATGTTATTTATCAAGGTCGTATATTTTCCTTTTGTGACCTCCTTGCTCCTTTCGCTTGTCAAGCTTGTCTCGCCTGAAGCTGTTGGGAGATGGAAGGGATGCACGGCTGGGAATCGATCATCATCGCCCTCCAGCTCCTTTGTGTATATCACAAAACCACGCAGATGACATGTGCGTCAGTCGACACCATGGTAGACAGCCCAGTCCTAGTGGAACACATGGACATGGAAATCGTCGATGAGAAAATATCCCAAGTTTTGACTTGCTACAAGCATGCATTCTGATTAATTATCTCTCATTTTGTCCTTGGGGCACGCATCGGCTGAGGCCTAATAAAAAGCATTCATTCTTTCTCTTCGCAGCCATGCCATGCTAAAAATGTAGCTAGGGCCATCCTTGACCTCAAGCATGCGCCGTCTTTAAACCATATCGAGTCAAGCTCCAATGGAGGTTCTTCTCCTCAAAGACACGCCGCGCTACTGCAGTCCAAGACCTTCTTCTCCAGTGCTGGAAGCTCTCGAACAGGGTCTCAGCTCCTTCACCTCAACCCAAAAGGAGTCATCGCTTGCTACTACGTAGCTGTCTCCGATCTCGCCGCGGGGAAGACTAAATCCACATAAAGGATGAGTAAAAATCACACTGCATGAGGGGACAAGAACTACCCCCACCGTTATCTTGCATTTCCTTATTTTGTTCCCGCGGGAATTACCCTCATGATATGCGTAAGAACAAGACGTGTTGCAGGAGACGCCTTGTTTCCCGTGGGAGATGTGAGATTCGCGGCTGAGTCGTCACCCTTACAGTTTGCTCCTTGCTCGTGTCCTCTCGTCTTATCGCCCGGTGAGACCAAGTAATACGACAGTCATCTCGCATGACTTGAGCCTCGCTGTCCAATCCGTCATTCCATCCCTTTTCACTTCTAAATCCAGTACGAATCATATCTACCCGTGGGCGCTCAAGCGTCATGAATTCGTCCGTGGGGACCTAGTCACCTTTTGTCTCCCCGGTGCACTGGCCCAAGAATATCATTCGAGCAAAGCCTTGAATATCAGAAACTATGTACGAGTTTGCCAGCCTTGTCGCTGTCCCTGTCCGCCCGGGGCTTGACACGGGTCAATGTATGACTCTTATCAATCATACGGATATTACACGTCCCGCGGCTCTGTTGGTTGCCTCTCCTATTATGTTATTATGTCCTTGCTTCAATATTCATCTCCGCCGGACCATGGAACATGGCAACCCAAGCAATACCTCCTTGTCCTCGAATTTGTCGATTGCCATCTTCGGGGAGCACAGGCCAAGCTCAACACGCGGGGATAGTCCCGATAGGCTATGCCTCTTGCTGGTCGTCTTCCCTGTCTGTTTGTTTATAGCTGTCTCATCGTAGCATGGCTTTTTCATTTCTCGGTGAGCTATTGTCAGCAATGCGTATTGTTGTATAATGCCCGCGTAGCATAGCATGTAAGCTCTTTATGCTCAACCCCAGCATTGCTATTATCCTCCTGCACCTGAAACCATGTCTGAGTTTCGCCGCTAGGATTACGGTACAATCAATTGTGTGTTCTTATTTGTTTTTACTCACCAAGCTCAGTCGTCGCCTTCCACTAATAAACAGTTTTGCTTCACTCTACAGTATCCAGGTGGTGCCCTCTTCGCGTCAAGGTGAGCTCTCGGCCTGAGGTATACGCCGTCAATATTCCATATGAAGACCGGGAATCCGTCCCAGAAGTTCCGATGGGACGACACTCTACGCTGGGGTTCAAGAAGATATGTCAGAAAGCACAGCATGTTGTCACCGTTTGGGATATTGTTAGCCAGGTTGTAAGCTGTACGCTGTGTAGACATTCTGGCCAACGTTGACCAACGTGAGAGCGCATATGGTTTGACAGGGCATAGGACTGGCCTCCTTTTTCAGGCTATGCAAGCAGCTGTCGATCATGTTGCTTCCAGCAGGTCAAGCCAGGCGTCTCACTACTCCTTTCGCTTGGGCATCACTCCTTGGAGGCCCGTCGAATTATTCACATGCTATGCGACTTGCTTGCTTTGATCGGTTGACAGGTGCGGCGGTGCGGCGGCATCAAAAGTTTGGTGTGGTGTGACTTTCTCCGCATATTGAAAAGACGGGGATTCAAGATGAAAATGCCAAAAGAGGCAGCCATCATCTGCACCCCGCGATGGTGGCCATCCATCCTTTCCCTACCTAATTGTGAGATTAGGGGACTTCGTCCCAACCAAGAAGCTGGTCTTGGATGTGACATTTGGTGGGGAGACGCGGGGTGATATGACCTGTTCACATTGCAGGACAGGGTCAAATAGGTGATCGCGGAGTTTGTATGTGAATCACACGTGATGGTTGGGTTCTACTTTCAGACGAGGTCGAATGTCAAAACTCATGACAATGTTGTCATGATAGACCCCTTGTGCAGCCCTTGTCAAACAATCACCATGATGCCTTGAACTGTCATCTGCCTCACGAGGACACAATTACAGCCCAATATTATGCAGACCGAGAGTTTAGGTACCAAACAGAAAGTCTTGGAAGAAACACTGCCTATTCACAAAGGAGTTGATGTATTTCTTTTGTCTTGTGCGATGCTAGTGTTGAAGTCTGGCCCAAGTTTAGGGTAGGTATGTTAGTGTGGCTGCCCCATGACCAGCCACACATGCAAGGTCCCCGCCACAATGCAGATCCACTAGATTGACAGAACTTATCGTCAACTTCAATGCTAACCAGTTGGTGGGAATACAGGATTTCAAGAAGGCATAGTCCAAGTGGACGATACATAAGGGCGCGGAAACTCTGATGTCGATGTATCCTGCATTTTTAGCAAGGTGTTAGTCGTGAAAACTCGATCAAAGCTGCTCGCGATCGCAAAAAGGCTCTGTTTGTAGCAGGCCTTTTGAAGATCCTGCTAACGCAGTGAAGAGTTCAATCATCTGGAAAGTAGAAGCGACAAACTCGTCCATTCATATCTGAGATATAGGATCAGAGAGCTGGTTGCCTACAAAGGTTTGGATTATCAAAGGAAACGTTAGCTGTTGGGCACTATCACAGCTGACGGCTTTTGCCAGTTGTTGACACTGCTCGAGTCAACCGCAGTTTTATTCAACTCGAACGGCGAAACCCCGCAAGGGCTGCTGTCTGGGTCTATTTGAATTGCCTAACTTCTTTATCGTTCTTCCTTCTGTATTCCACCTTTCTCTTTGAGCTGTCATCATAAAGGCTTGTTTTCGAGGTCATAGCAAAAGGGTAAGCACCCTCAAAGGCTGGTATGTGAATCAAAGGCAGTCACTGATAAAAATCAATAGGAAAGAGCAAGATAGGCGGATAAGGCAGTACCTAAGTGCGATGGGCTCTTGCCTTCATTCATCTCAAGTTTGCACCTTCTTTCTTCACCGAATGCTCTGTTGAATCCCGCACCGTCAACGGTCGCTATCTTTTAAGGTCTCCAACCTCAACCCTCAACTTTCTCTCATCGACACGAAGACCTCATCTTGGAACCCATCATCCATCTCGCACAAAACTGTCAACTTTGTATCGTCACACTCGTTTCCACTAGGACACTGCGCAAGCACGAGTATCACATCCGGTATGTCGCCTCTTTCAGCAGAATGTGCGATCATCTTCAGCTGACCTTTGTTTATAGACCAACACTCTAGATTGAAACCGTCCACTCAAGTCAAGATGGCCGCCGAGCTGGCTAGTGAGGTTTCGTTCACCCCCGAACCAAATGAGGCATCTCTGCCTGCCAAGCCTGAGCATCGTGGTCCTTCCGAGATCGCTCCAAACCTCTTGATCGATGACCTGAAGAAAGATCACGTTCGGCGCGGTGTCTTGATTCCGCTCAAAACAACTCAAGAGGTCCGGCAAGATCACACTATCACCCACGCATATATCACACGGGCACCCACCAAGCAGGCCAACGAAGTCATCACGTACGCTATCCTCTAGATTTTAATTACCATACAGGAACGATAAATCCTGATGCTAACTTTTGACTCTCTTAGGGCTTTGCGTAACATGCGACCAGATGACAATAGCGCTAACCCCCTACCTCATCTTCGCAGATGTTCCAAGCCTGGCGACCTTCCCGCCCACCTCAAAACTCAATTCATGAATGATACCTCTAAGGGTCGTCAAATCCATACGGCCAAGTCGACTTGGATTTATATCATCATCGGAGAAGTCAAGGATTTTACCCGAGAGGAGCTGGCTGAGGTTCTGTCTATTGTCGAGGGCGCTGAGAATGAGCTATTCCTCGAAAAGATCCCCATCCCTCTGCTTGCCCCGACATCTCAAGTGCAAGCAGCTATGTGGTCCTCTCAGTTCTGGCCGACGGTTTATCGGAAGAATAACCCGTTGGGTCCACATCCTAGTATGGTGGCTCGAGGAACTGAAGATATCAAGGACGACACCTCCGTTTGGATGGCACTGGCTCATCGCGTTGCCTTACAAGCCAAGGAGGCCGGAATTGGCGAAGCTGTTGGAGCCGTGATTGTTCAGAGGGATGCTGGCAAGGTCGAACTTGTGGGGGTTGCAGGAGACGCTCGCTGGCACCAGGAGTGCGACCTACTGCAGGGCACCAGCAACCCCATGACGCACTGTGTCGTCCGTGCTATCAGCATGGTCGCCCAAAAGCTGGTTCGACACGAACGGCGAGCCGCTGGCCTACCTGTTAATACGCCTAATCTCGAATACGATGCGTTCCAAGATGGCCCACTCCTCGAGATAGAGAGGCAATGCTTTGAACAGGAGCACCCGAACAGGGACGGCTATCTCTGTCATGGACTGGAGCTCTACGTCACTCACGAACCTTGTGTGTCATGCTCAATGGGCATACTCCATTCTCGAATGGGCAAGGCTGTCTTTGCTACGCACATGCCTCGCAGTGGAGGACTGAGCTCGGATGATCGTCCGGATGGAGGTGGACGAGGACTGGGGCTCTTCTGGAGGCGAGAGCTCAACTGGAGCTTGATGGCTTGGGAATGGGAACGTGACGGCGTACCCGACCTGCCTCCTCTTGACCCCATCACTCATGTTTAGGATTACCACCTCCGAGGTCGATATGAGACTCATTGGCTCCGTTACTCTAGACGCGAAGCTATAACGGCAGCAGCAACGATGCTCCCTGAGAGCAGTGATAGAGGATTGCGCGCTACACGACACTGGTCACGGCAAATAACGATTGAGTTCGACGACATGATTATCTACTACTGCCTGGTAGGGTATGTTATATGGATTTACCTACAGCTGGTACATTGGCTGGAAAACAAACAAAGGGGTTAGATAGTCCTTTATATCCCAGGTGAGAAGTCGATTTGCGAATATTGGCGCGATGGTCTTGTAACAATAGCTTGGGCATGGATGAGAAAGCATTGGAAGATATTGGACGTGGCACACATTGTAGTATGACGGCTGCATTGAAACAGCATGATATGTATCAATTGACTTTTTGTTGTCTGGATATTTGCTTTGTGTGACGGTATAGAAGTTACCTATTCCGTGAAAGGACCCTTGCTCCTACATTGGTGGTCAGTGGGTGAACGAGTGAGCAAGCAAGGGAAGTGCCCCTCTTTGTATGGAGATCCGCTGCACTCCAGAGGTACTGTACACTTCGATCTTAAACCCCTCTGCTTGCACCGCGGCTAGACCTAGACCCATGCAAAGAAGCTCCCAGCTGTGTGGGGCTTTCAGTAAATCCGACAAGCAGGGGGCAGTTTCGTTGCTCTGAAGGCCTTCTTCTTATTCCTTGTCTCTTTGATAACTGCCATGCGTCTTCTTTGACTCGCTGGCTGCCGGTTTTATCCTCGTGCCGTCATTTGCCGCGGTACCATTGCTTCTACAGCTATCTCCGCAGTGGCCGTGCGTCGCTTCGCGAGCTTCATTAAAGGAACAGCAAGCCATTACGACCGATATAAAAACACCTGGTTGCCGCAGGAGCATGCAGCGAGCAGAGGAACTGTTGACCTATCGATTTTCAGCTTTCTCCTCACTACCCACACGACCGTCGACCCCGGCAGCAGCATCAGCAGCAGCGACTACGCAGACTATCTAGACCAACACGACGCCGAGATGAATAAGAAGCGTGGTGCCCCCGCGGATGGGGCTGGAGCGGGCTCGTCATCCAAGATGAGAAAGATGGAAAATGCGAAGAAGTACTACGCGGTTAAGGCTGGGAGAAATCCTGGAATTTATGTGGATTATGAAGACTGCAAAGCACAGATATCTGGTTTCTCGGGCGCAGTTTGTGAGTAGCAATGATACGAACGAGCTTAGAGATGGTATACAAAATGCTAACTGTTGTCTCTGTAGTCAAGTCATTCAAAACGCAACAGGAAGCTCAGGACTTTGTCGACGGCAAGCGGGTTCAATCGGCGGCTAATGGCCCCACGAAATTCTATGCTTTGGCAGTGGGCAAACAACCGGGCATCTACGAAGACTGGGGAGAGGTCCAGTCAAGAATCATTGGGGTCAGTGGGCCAAAGTACATGAAATTCAGCACACGCGGAGACGCGGAGGATTATATCAGAGAGAAAGGCACACAAGAGACCTGCGATGCCTTGGGGCTAGGAAGCAAAGCAGAGCCCACGCAGCAGTACACAGGAGCCGCATTCGAACCTGTTAAGGAAACCAAACCCGATTCTATACAGGAACCTAACCCTACGGCCCCAAAACCTGGACCTGATGGGGATATACTCAAAGTCTACACCGACGGCAGCAGTCTTGGGAATGGGCAGGCCGGCTCCCGCGCCGGCCTGGGAGTTTTCTTTGGTATTGATGACAAACGCAACCTCGCAGAGCGCCTCCCTGGGGAGCCTCAGACGAATCAACGCGCTGAACTATTGGCGATGCTGCGGGCACTCGAGATCGTACCGCTGACACAGGGGGTTCAGATCTGGAGCGACAGCCAGTACTCGATCAAGTGCGTGACACTATGGGCTCCGAGCTGGCAGAAGAGAAACTGGAGGACGTCAGGAGGAGGCGAAGTCAAGAACCAAGATATCATACGCAACTTGCTGGCCAAAGTGAAGGAGCGGACCGATGCCGGGACGACAACAACCTTCCAATGGGTGAAGGGCCACAGTACAGACAAGGGTAACCAAGGGGCGGATAATCTTGCGAATATTGGATCCAGGATGCCGCCAGTTTGAGTTACCCCCCGAACTCAACAGCGAGAGCCAGGTCAGTCTGGAAGACGATCGATGTATTGTGTGTGAGGACGTAGAAGCTGCGAAGAGGTTGGACACAGCCTATGCATTATCCTGTTAGGTCGATATCACTCAAGGTGTTGCGTCTAGGGTTCTGGTTATATCTGAGGACAAAGATGGAGCTATCGATCCCATGTGGTCTGATTATTTGGGTCTCGCCAAGTTCTTTCTTATCACATTGTTATCTTGTCTTATTTTTCTGGTTTTGCCATTGTAATGATACCTCCCTGTTATACCACTGGCGTATCGGGCTCCGTACGAATGTAATCAACTCTTGAGACTTCTGTGGTCTGTAACTAGATGCGAGAGTGTTGCTTATCTCCTTAGATAAGTGATAAGATGTAGATAAGCTTCCAGGCGTTTCTATAAATCTTGATAACAGCTAAAGACAAGGCGTGCTATGGCAACACACGTGCCCTATCGCAGACCGTAGAGGTGTTTTACAGTACGTGATGGCTTTGATGACCTATCATTTTGACAAGACATGATTAGCCAGGAACATTTACATCTGCATAACATGAGTCTATGTTTAGCCCTGGAATATCGGGAAAAGCAGCCGGAGGCGAGCAAATGTCTCTTGATCGGCGCGTAGTAGACTGGATCTCGGATTGTGCTTGGACGTGGGGGTTTGGTGGTGACAACGGGCGCTTGAGTGTCACTTGGCGGAGAAGCCGTTGTGAACTACGTATAACCCCCTACTGTACGAAGTACAGACGAACGGGCTCAAAGGCAGTCTAGCGACATACTTGGAATGAGAAATGTCCCTTTTTGGAGTGGCTAGAAGTTTCCACTTGATGTATTCATGCATAGTATTCTGGAGAATCGTACCAGGTGGCTTGGGTTTAGAGGCATCTGGGGGCTCGGGGAAAAACGTAGCTCTGCAGGTGCATCGACGGAGGGAAAATAAACTCTGCACTATGTTATTTGGCATGGATGTTGTTATTCGGATAGGTTCTTAGTCGGAACGACGATTGCGATATTTTTCTCTTACCCTACCCAAGAGAGCAAATCTTGAAGGCGATCGAACAACGATCAAGCACATACATCAGCCTCCTTACCTACAGTAGTAGCAATTACCAAACCAGCTAGAAGCGGCCCGAGTATTTAGATCGGGCCGTTGAGATGGGTTGGAACTTGGGAGATGATATCAGTTTATGCAAACCAAGACAGGAGGGACCTAAGCAGTAGTCAAGTTACACTTCACCTACTAAAGCTAAACTGCAGAGGCCTGCCTGAGGGTGATGTCAGAATGACTTTCAGAAACGCCTCGTTACTGCAGAGTCGAATCAATTGAGAAAAGATAGCTGAGGGTTTTCTTGTCGAGGTTTCGCCGGAGGTGGGCCGCGAAATTGGCTGAACATTTATCAACCTCCGGTATAGAAGCCGACATCAATTGGCAGCTCAGTATTCAATTGAAGCGTTATTAACTGATGTGAGTTGCTCAGATCATGATTGGGAACCGCAAAGCCACATCAAAGGTAGCCCGATGTCGCATCCTCGCGCCCGAACGTGCTATAGAATGTAACGGAAGCACATAATGGTTGGTGGCAGCACCACATTATCTCTCACTTTATTACCTTTGTTGCTGCTTCATGATCCTAGCTGGTGTGCTCGGAAGGTTGGCGAAGGGTATGGTATGGGTGTAAGTGACCCAATTGGTAAGGATGCAGCCGCAATCTTGCATAAGAAAAGGTTACGGAAACATGCCGGACGATGGTGGAAAAAAGTAGTTTTCTTGGGCAATAAAGAATTGAAAAGGACATGTCCCATCCAAGACCCTTGGAGTGGCTTGGAATAACACGTCTCTTTTGACAAGGGCAGGGACTAAGTGCATTATCTGAGGTCAAAGCAAAGGACTCCATATCAACGGTTGCATCTTGTGTAACATATCGCCATATAACACAAGAATTCAAGTCGACGACCCCTGTTTCAAGAGGCATTTGCCGCGTGTCCTCGAAAGGGTTTTGACATTGACAAGAGACAAAGAGGGTCTGTGGCTTTATGTCTCGATTATCTCGGCATCCAATCCATATCCGAATATCGGCTTCTCTCGCAAAGGTAGTATTGTAGTACTGTACGCTGTGCGCCACGAGACAACGGCTGGGCTTGATTACCTTGCTGGCCAATACTTGTTGAGATGCTGACGTCTATCAGACATGCACAACGGCCTGGGTAAGGCAAGGGCGCCGTATCGCGTCAAGCCAACGCCCGCACGTTGTGTGATGGCAGGATAGAAACGAAGTCGCTGTGATATTGAGGCGGGTTCGATTGTGTATGATTGGATCCGATACGTTTTGCAAGACATAGAAAGACACTCTTGATAGTTATCGATGCATGTTTCTGTTGCGTCCAGTAGAATAGAGTGCTATGACGGCTGTTGCATCAACAGCGAAACTAATGAGGCTATACGCAAGGGGCGACAGAAGGGACCAACGTGGTATAAGAGGCGGTCTAACTGTTGCAGAATAAGAAGAAATGCAATTCAAGACATTGAGACGGAGAACGCCATGACTTGCTATTGGATAAAATTCTACTTGAAGAAGCGAATAGAGGTTTTACCAACACCATCTCCCTCTAACATGTCTCAAGATAAGCACACTGATACTTGGCGTAACGCCGTAACCTTACCGCACTGGCTTTTATCTTAACCAGATCTAGAGCTACAAGGTACTTACCCAACCCGGACCGACATTTTCGTTTCTTTTTCTTTCCATCTGAAACTTTTTGATAATCATGGAATTTGACAACGGTTTATGAAGAGGCAAATGCAAGTAGCCATTGTGTTCACAACCAGCAAATGCCCTGTTTCTTCCCACTCAACACTCGTCATCGTCGTCATTGCCTGCGGATAACACGGACAACCAAGAAGGCCAAGTTGGCCAAGTTGAATAAGACGACATGGGCAGTTGCAGTTTGTTGAGTTCTCAAGTACATATCCGATTTCCTCTTTGGGACTGTTACGCAAAGCCTGGGGAAAGCTGGAGACGCCCGCGTAGCCGCGGAGACCGAACGGGGACTACGAGTGGTAGGGCAGTACAGATAGTAATCGACCCGACGGGAGTTTACACACTCAGCCCGACACTGAGCAAAATTCAGTATACGTACTGCGTGGGAGCAACAGCCTCTGGAAACTTGCAATTGAGGCTTGAATCATCGTGATTCGCTTGTGTTGGTCGGTGTCTCCAGGGGAATGGGAATGGAGTCTGAGTGATCCATTGGATCTACAGGGTCTTTTTGGTGGAGGATGTCTCTAGCCCACCTCCATCAATGTCTCAAACTCCACCAACAGGGTTGTGTTGGTTGTGTCTGCGTATGCATAGGCGTTGCGGAAAGAGAAAAGTTACTTGCAGTCCTACACTTTCTTCATCAAGGTCCAACTACACGGCACGAGATAGCAGCATCTGGTGGTTGATGCCTCGGCGCATGGACACCCGGGTGTCCCATGAT